>PVIA01007473.1:0-82871 GCA_004024845.1 Tonatia bakeri
CTTTTCATCCCCCTCCCCTTTTCATCCCCCTCCCCTTTTCATCCCCCTCCCCCCTCCTCCCCTCTGGCCGCCATCAGTTTGATCTCTATTTCTGTGAGTCTGGTTTTTGTTTGTTTTTACTTCCACATACAACCAAAACCATGCAGTGTCTGTCTTTCTCTGTCTGAGTTACTTCACTCAGCGTCGCCCGCTTCGGGCCCATCCACAACTGGCAAGGTTTCATTTTTATACGACCGGCTAACATTCCTTTGCACGCATGTGCCGCATCCCCATCCATTCATCTGCCAGTGGATGCCCAGGCTGCTTCCGCATCTCGGCTGTTGTAAATGATGCTGCAGTGAGCACAGGGCGACATATGTCTCCTCAAATTAATGTTTTTGTTTTCGTTGGATAAATACCTGGAAGCGGGATTGCTGGGTCGTATGGGGCAGCCATTATGAAAAACAGCATAGAGAGTCATCAAGAAACCCAAAGTAGAACCTCCAGGACGTAGAATTAGAATCCACCAGGGAGCACACGGGCCCAGGAGACTCTGCCGGGGACGTCCCCATGACTCAGGCAGGTTCAGCTGAACTTGTGGCCGTGGACTCTACTGTTCTCTCCCCTTCCTACAGCTGCCCCCCCCACCCCACCAGCCGCAATGCTCAGCGGCAGAGCTCTCCCGCCTTGCCAGCCCTCTGCAAAGCACCTGGTGCTTCTGTGTGCGCCTCCTGCCATGCAGATTCCACACCTGCGACCTTGAAATATGCCATCATTCCAATCTCAGGGGACTGGGCCCACTGCCACCCAGACACGCTGCCACCCAGAGCCCCCCTCCCCTCCCAGTGTACACCCAGATGGCTGAGCCTTCGGGACCCGGTGCCAGTGTGACCGTGGTCTGATACAGCCCAGGGTTCTCTCTCTTGTCATGTGTCCGAGGTAGACTGCTCATTTCACAGCTGTGGACTTCCCCCTTCTGTCTCCCCAGAAATCGCAGGCACGCCGGTGTCTGAAATCGCTGGGCCCTTCTCCACAGACGACATAGCCAGCAACTGCGTCCCCGCCCTGCCTTTGAACGAGCCCATTCTGTGGATCGTCTCCTACGCCCTCATGAGTGTGTGTGGGGTCATCCTCCTTATCCTGATCATCCTGCTGCTCGTCCCGGTCCGATGCCAGCTGAGCGCCCGCCACCCCGAGGCTGTCAATGACGAGTCCTCTCTGGTCCGGCATCGCTGGAAATGAAGGGCAGAGCCTGAACCCGGGCAACCTTGAACTCGGCTGTGAAGACAATGAAATTTCAAGTGCAGCAGGCCAGGGGTTGCCAGGCCAGGTGTCTTCCTCTGTCCATTAGTCTTAAACCTCCGTTCTGCTCCCAGATGCCTTCCAGAATCCACTGTATTTTGATTCTTGATTTCTTAACTTCCTTCTTCCAAGAAAAATGACAATAAAAACACCTCATTCTAAACCAAAACAGAGTGAATTGGGCTTCAGACTTTCTGCGACTGGTATACCAAACCGTCTCGATGTGCCTCCTGATAGAAAGCAAGCCGTGGCTCTCAGCCCTCGCTCCCATCTCTGGAGAAACGAGTGCCTAGTGCTTACCACTCTCCTCGGCGCACGGCCACCTTTCTGTATGAATTGCACTTAATGGTATTTTGCACCACGTGTCAACCAGGGTCCAAATAGTCCAAGAAGGCTCCCACTGTGACTGCGGGGGAAGCAGCCTGGGGCCTGGTGGCAGAGCGGCCTGCCCCTTCTGAGTCGGAAACAGCAGCAGGCCTCTTTTCCGTGTCTTTCTGTGCCCTGAACAGGGATCCTCACCCAGTGGTCCTCACCAGCCTCTTCTGAAGATGGAACACCTTTGCCTGCCGCGGCGGGGTGAGAAGGAAGCCCACCCTTTCATACTCGATGCTTCTGTAGTGTTGTCGGTATACAAGTTTTAAAAAACTACCTCTGTTGAGACTCTGCTTTGGGTCCTCACCCAGGTGAGGGTGCAGGGGGCCAGTTCCAGCTGTTGCCCACTCCTGAAAGAATCCTCCTTCCACCCAGCCAGACGAAAGTGGTGCTGAGCCGCATGGACATGGAGGAATCCTGTCACCAAGCTGGTCTTTAGCTCAGATGCGTATCGTATTCCACATCAGTAAACAGCGCTTCAGTGAGAAAAGCCAATTCTGTGTCACTAGCTTAGTTGTTTCTTCTTCCGAATCTTCTTTGGTTATTACCCTCTAGAGAAACGGAGAAAGGGCTAAGCGGCCGTGCGCCGGGCCGGCTCTCAGGGGAAGGAAGACACAAGACATCAGAAGGACTCGGAGGGACCATCTTGTTATTCCTGTGCTTTGAAACCGTGCGTCTGCATGTACAGAACCACCCAGACTCAAGCTTCAGCAGACCGGTCGAGCCGATGGCCCACTCGCCCCCTCCCTTTGGCGGGCTCGTCCCGGGTGCCCCGTTGGGTGCGCAGCGGCGTCCTTACTTGGGGAAATCTTCTCTCGCTATTATTTGAGGCCTTTGCCAAAGACAAGCAGAAACCTGTAACTCGATATAATTCGCCTTATACGGTCCGATGTCATTAGGAGAAGGGTCCAAAGCCAGCACCCTTCTCCCTTGTTCGTGTGCCAAGTTCAATGTTCACTTTGCTTTGCTGTTGCCAGGAGTTGCATCTGTAATAAAATCCCACTGGAAGGGCTAACTGTGGAGTGTCTCCTCCGGCTGGATGTTGTCTGTGTTCACCTTGGGTTCTGTGTGGATGTCTCAGCCCTCTGCTTTGCTCCCTGGACCCCAGGGCCACCTCCACCTTGAGAAATAGACGGCAGGGGAAGAGATGAGAGGTCACTTACACACGTCCCAGTGTCCCTGCAGACTCTCCAACTCTCCCAGCCCCTTGTGGAGAAGAGCATGAATTCTCTGCATTACCCACCATGCAGTTCAAGCCTGGCAGGAAGGAGCCCCTCTCGGGATGGGCCTGTGGGACACAATTTATCAGACGCTCCTCGTCACGGCCGGTCTTGGCTAGTGGAGAGGTAATACTCTAAAATCTATTTCAGAGTTAGAAATCTCTGGAATTGTAATTCTCTTCTTGCCTTATTGGCGTTTTCCATGGCTGCTGTTTTGTGGGTCACTTTGCATAGAAATGAAGGCCACCCCCGTAGACAGGGCCTCCCCCTGGCTGTGAGAACTCTGAGCCCCTGAAATAGGAAATTGTAGGTGTGGGCTGGTTAGTTTCACTTCTGGGTTCTTCATGCAGGTGTCTCGTGTTCTGTTTCCCTTGTTGGGTTTCTAAGCCCAGGATATTCTGCCGCAGCCAGTCAGCAGACCCTGCTCCCACAATACATGATAATAGCAAGTTAGATTTCAAGCTAGGGTATTTGAATGAAGCTTGCTATAATTCTTCGTATTTTGTATCAGATTTCTCTACCTTTTCATCTCTGGTGTCACTGAATGTGACATTTTAATAGGAATACTTAAATTACAGAAGTATAATTTAGCAACAAGAATGAAATAGACAAGTAAATGTGGGACATTTTCCTGGCATGCCTTGCTGCTGAAAATTGGACTTTGAGTCAAAACCCTGTTAGAGACTCCCACCTCCTGGAGTTATGTAAATGGACTTAGTTGTGGGGGTGGGGGCGGGGGACCTTGAAGGAGGCTGGCGCCGTCAACAGGAGAGGGAGTAGTGGCAGCCATTGGAGGGTGTCATCCTGGAAGACGGTGGTTCTTTCCTGAAAACTGCAACTTAGCACTAGGTTGCTGTCAAACGCTGTCAGCTCTCTGACGGATAAGGGATGCTTCTACATGAACATACATAAACGATGCTTTTTTTTAACCTGGTGATGCTTTATATTCCTGATAAGGTATTGGAAAACCTGAAATGAAATCCTGTCTTCAGCATCCGAAACTGTTTATGGAAAAGAACAAGAAGCGGGATAGGGAGTGAGCGGGTTTTTTTTTTTTTTCCCCCTCCCCTTGGAAATTTAAAAGCACCACCAAGCAATGGATCGGGCGGGTCATCTGCTATTTCCAAAGCACGATTTTGTATCTCTTCTGCACCCAGAACAAGTAGGCGGCGTGGGACAGCGGAGGAGGGTTCCTGAACCCAGTCCACGCACGCCCCACCGTGCGGAAGGATTTTCCCTGATGCACCGTGACCCGCAGAGGCTCGGTTGGCGGTAACCGTGGGGCTAGTCACTGTTCGGGACTGTGAAAGTAGTTCCCAGCAGCATCGCTCACTCCGCAGACCTTTGGATCATAGATTTTGCAAAGCAATTGTGATGGGGAGACTGCACTGTCTCATTTAAGAGGCGAGGCAGGAGCGTTTCATTTTTCAATAGGTTCCCGGAGAGAATGAAAATTTGTTAATTTCCCCTTTCCGGGTGCCCCACGTGGTGGAGCTGCCAAATGTGGTTCTGTTCTGAGTTCTGGCCTCGTGCCACTCGATGTCATGGGGAATAAACGACTGCCCAGAGCCTGCTTCATCAACAATAATCTAGTTTCACAGGCGTCGACCTGATTAGTGAAACCAGATCACCGCGCGGGACCCCAGCTGTGTTTTCACTCGCAGAAACTTGTTAGAATTGATTATGGAACTGTTCAGAATTAAAACTTGCCACTAAAAGTTTTTTTTCCTTTTTTTAGGAAAAACAACTAAACACCATAAAAACGTAGAAACATGGTTTTGCTAAGAAAGATACTAGATATTTAGTGCCAAGAAAACCGCACACAATGGAAGTTGTTGTGTACCTTTCTGGTGAGTCCTGAGAAATTCACATTTGAACTGACCACTGTATACCAAGTAATCAGCACACAGGAAAAATCCACTGTGAGAGCAGGGAAGGAGAATTAAAAAAAATAAAAGTATGTAACCACACAAGCAGAAATTGCTCTTTTGACAAAGGAGCTTTAATTCCAGGAATCCGCAGATTTCTTTTACCTTTAAAGTTGTGGAATCCGTCGGAGATGAGGATGACTCGACACAGTCACAAAGCCCAAACTTCAGGAATATTCCAGCTGGGGTCCTGAGCCCAACAGCAGCCTGGACAGCATTGCCCCAGCCAGGTGCTAGGCCTCACCCAAAGGTCCTGGCTCTCCTGGAGCCCACCCGGTGCTATTCAGGGCCCATGTGCCTCAGTGGGCACCCCAAGTGACTCTAATGAGCTTGAACCGTGCTTTCGGCCTTGAGCAAGCGCCGGGCAGTGAGACTGTCATCCTGGGCAGGGAAGACAGCCTAAGGCCGAAGTCACCCGTTTGTGCACGTGAGAGCCAAGCCAGGCCTGGTGGTGGCCTCAGTGTGTCTGCCAAACCTTGCATCCCCTTAGTGACTGGCTTTACATACAGGGCAGGGCAAAGGTAGGTTGACCATCGTTCCTATGGAAAATAAGCCGGTAATTAATAAATAACAACCGAAGAATAAACTCTTGTGTTTTGCGTACTCCTAGTGGAAGCCTACTTTTGCCCCGCCCTATGTGAACGTCTCGAGGGCATCCAGTTTAATAGTGTTTTCTTGCCTACCGCTGAGCTTTCTCAGGGGTGCTTATAATCAGACACTACATGCAGGCGGCCAGTGTTTCTACACTGCATCGTACTGTGTGATTTCACTGCACACTCATTCCGAATGAGTGCCAGTCAGCCACGGGGTGGGCCAAGAGGCACAGGAAGGGAGACGTCCCAGGTAAAGCCTCCTGGGGCTCACTAGGGCACCACTGCTGAAGCAGTAACTCTGCAGGTGTCCGGTGAGCATCTCAGGATGCAGGAGAGAGGGTGATAAAACATCTGCCTGGCCCCTAGATACCTGCTGGACCGAGTTGCCTGTGCCTTTGAAGCAGTGATGGGAAGTGGGCAGCTCCCTTTGCAGGTGGAAAACTATTTGTATCAGACCAACTGGGTGGAGTAGGAATTGTAGTTTACACGCAGGGGTACCCCACGCACATCAATCTGAGTAGCATATTTGGCCAAAGTTGATCATCCAGATTTATAAAGTGGATTTTGAGTCCACTCAGCCCAGCTGTCTCGGTATCTATCACTAAAAGGAGGCTGGAAACCTTGTTTACCTTTGCAGCCTATTGCCTCCTCACAGATTGTGTTTTCCTACAGAATCTCCTCCATTTTGGTTGGAATTTTTGTATTTTTATTCATGACAGAGGCACAGATCAGAATATCACAAGAAGCCCAGTTTCCCCATCAGGCAGCAGGCCTTCCTTTTTTTCCCAGTTATGTGCTGTTTGTGCAGGTGGTTGAAAGTTTGCTGATTTGCCACGGTTTCAGCTTGCTTCCTTTCACCTGCTGGTGTAGAATTTCACGCCAGCCTCACATTTTGAAGTGAACACTTCTGAAAGGAAGTTAAGAAAACATGAAAGGATGATCTTTTTGCGATAGAGACAAAATAATGCAAATCAATAAAGAATCTATTGTTCTATAATGAAAATTACACAAAATAAACTTTCTTAACTTCAATTCCTTATACAGCGCCCTCTTCTTTGTTGCTGGTGGTGTCAACCTGGAATTTTTTCCCACTTTCCTAACTGTAGATGCAATGTTCTATCAGAGAGGTTGGAAATTCTTAGTGTTGGAGAGAGAATGCATGAGACTCGTCATGTAATAAAAGCTGATTTTTTGTAATGTAAAATAATGCATTTCCTACTATTTCTGTTCATTGCACAGTTAAAGATACTTAAAGTTTAAAATCACTGTGTTCAGGCATTCAAAGCAGCCACTCATTTTTTTTCTAAAGCTGGGGGCCTTGGCTCCTGCGTGAACAGTGTTTCTGTGCGGGCCGAAGAGGGGCAAACATCGTAGTCTAAAATGGACGCTAGAGGGCGCGCTTTGCAAAATGTATTGTGTGTATCTCAGATGAACAGCCTTTGATGCACAATTCTTAAGTGTAACTTTGAAATGCTCAAGATTATTTTATACCTCCCTTTTGGAATTCTCCTCTATTTTTAGTACTCCGCGTTGATTTAAAGTTGCGTTAGGACCCAGAGTTGGAGTGAAGAGGTATTTGCTCCGTCTCAGAAGAGGCTCTGCAGACGCTGTCCAAATTGCACACGTCAAAGCTGGAGTTTTCTAAAATCGTATTTTTGTACTTACATGTCCCACCCATGTAAGAGTAAAAAAAAAAAAGACTTTGGCTTGTTTGAATAAATAATATTCACAACTTGTTGGGTTTGGAATTTTTTCAATACTTAGATCAAATCACGTTTACGGAGAGACAAGGATGACGCGCTGTGCATGGTCCAGTACTTTGTGGAGGTTCCTGGGAAGGATCGGATACAACGGTGAATGGAGGCGGGGCCCAAGCTCCATCACTCAGATGTGAAGCATACTGAAAATGGGAGAAACATAAAGTGCACTAGAGCGTGAGACCCATCCTGGGCGGGGAGAGAAACCCGTGTAGATGGGACACCCAGGAAGCACATGTAAGGGGCGGTAAGGATGGGACAGGGTATTCAGCCTGGCGTTGGAGACGGAATATGGCCGACGGGGAACTCCTGTGCCCCTCCCCCACACACAAACGACACCCCCCCCCCCCCCCCAAGGAGACGGTGTTCTCCAGACTCCACAGACAAGAATCCAGCTCCTAGTCACGCACCCAGGAGAAAGCCAGGAAAGTGTTTGCCTTGGGAGGACGGACACCCCGCTCTCTCCACCTCCGAAAGCAAATCTCTGCATCACTCTCTGATGAGGTGCTGACTCACGCCTTGCAGAAACGGAAGGGTCCCGCTGAGTGGGTGGGTCAGTCTCCAGAGGGGTGTGCATAAAGTCGGGTGAGTCAGAAATGGTGAATGGAGATGGACTTCACCCACCAGCCGTGATCTAGTTGCTGCACGTACCCTTGAAAAATACATTTCTTTTGATGGCTGGGCACTTTTTGTTTGATGATACACTGGACAAGAATTTTTTTTAAAAAAAGGAAATTTCAAAACATTAGGAAGTGAAGCAACAGTTACTTGAAAAACAGAATAGGATATGTGCTTTCTAATAGCACAAGAGATCATTTGATTTCTATTTTCACTGGTTTTCTATGCTTGTTACATTTTGCCACCTGTAAACTCCGCTTGGCCCTGCAAGTGTGATTTTGCATGTTTGCCACTAGGTGGTGCTGTTGTGGGACTTTGGAGCATGAGTTTGTCCTGTCTTTTCCTCCACCCCCACCCTGGGGGGCTTCCACAGGCAGCTTTGATCAAGTGTGTGTATACCATTAAACTACATCCCAGCACTAGTCAAAGCTGTCCAGCTATGTCCATTCTTCTCTAAAATAGAAGCCGCAAAATATGCTGGCTAGCTGTCCAGTACACCTGGGAGGTCATCCACAATACGCCTCCCCAGCCCTGGCCAGCCCACCTGGCCACCTGTCCCACGGGGAGTAAAACTGAGTCACAGAGGTGCCATAAAGTCTCCAGGCTCCCCCTGTTGGTGGCAGAGTCCAGAGTCAAAAGACCAGCTTGTCTGATCACCAGACCCCTGGCCTCAACCATCATGCTGCTGTCTTCACCAGGTTAAACACTGGAAATTGAAAGGAAAATTATTTTTTTAACTATTGAAAAATTATTTAAGTAAGAATGATATATGCTAGAGTCAAAATGCTACAAGGGAAAATATTGGAGAATGTATTTGTAACAAATATATCAGGGCAGAAGCTAATCTTTTCTGAACAGCAAATTCTATACATGTAGAATATGTATAGGTGTACATATGAAATATCACAACATTTTAGCGTCAGAACAGCCCTAACAGGTACACAATGTTACTAAAAAATATTTCTTTTGCCCTGGGTGTTCACCATTATATTTTTGCCAGTTTCCCCAATTGTCTCTAGATTGCATAAAATTTTCTTCTAGTAGTTTCCTCAAAAGGGACTTTCGGAAATAAAAGTTGCTGAGTCCTTGCTTGTTAAAACTATTGGCAGCCTGTATACACACAGAAAACGCTGGCTGGGTGGAGAGGAGAGGCCTCGTTCGCTGCCTGTGGCTATGGCATCGCCGCCTTCTGGTTGGAACATTGTGTTGGGAGACGCTGAGGTGGCTCTCACGTCACCTCTCTTATTTTAAATGACTTCACACTTTTTTCCTGGCTGCCCAAAAGATACTTTTCTTGTCTTTAAAGCCCTGTAAGTCTAGGAAAGAACGCATGCTAACCATGTGGGTTCAAACTGCCTGTGCCCAGAAATTTGAATATTTCTTCTGGTCCCCCCGCGTTTCACGTGGGCCTCAGTCCTGCAGGTGTTAGATGTGCCTTGCTTATCTGCTGTAGCTATCGCACTGCAGTACTTTAAAAATATTTACTTTCATTCAGTTTTTGACTTGCCACATTTCTAGCCCCTGTGTTCCTTGCTGTGTCTTCGTGAGTATCTATTTCCCCTAGGGTTTCTTCTAATGATTTTATCTTTTCCTTTTTTGTCGACTTTGGTCTGCCCAAATTTCACCTCCTGTTACTTTGCTTTCTTCCTCCAATTTTTGCATTTCTCCATCATGGTCCTCTGTTGAAAAAATTCATTCAGTAAGTTGCTGCTGCTGCTGCTGCTGCTGCTGCTGAATTTGGGATGAAATGGGATGAAATGCATGCTTTTCGTTTGCTCTCTGAAAACCTTTTTCCTGGTGAATGTTCTTCACTGGATGGTAAGTTTTGCTACTCTTTCTCACACTTTGTGATAACACTTGCTCACCAGTGCTGCCCGAGATGCTTTTGTAAATCTGTCCCTCACACGCTAGCCATTGGCGGGAGGCTCTGGTGGGCAGAGACGTAGGACCGGGTTTCACAGCAGGAACGCTCGCTTGGCGGCTGAACGAGAGGACCGTCTTCTGGAAACTGGAACGTGTGTGTGCACTCGCATGTGTGTGTGTGTGTGCATTGTTGCACAGCCCCTAGTCTTCTGAGTGTCTGAGAGGCCCCACCGGCCCCACTCCCTCTTCTTTCCCTTTCCCACAGCTGAAAAGAAGGAGCGAGGCATTCACACTGCAGGGCGAGCCCCTGGTCTGGGAAACCAAATGTTTTCTGGTGCCTTCTGAGGTTGGCCGCCTGTTGCTCTCTGCCTCCCTGCCCCACCTATCTCCGCCGCTTCTGGAAGCATCTACGTGTTCTTCACAGCCTGCACTGACCTCTCCCTCCTGTTTCACTGAAACTGTCGGGTTCAAGGCCTGTGGTTTAGCTCCTGTTGCATTTTGCTTGTTTCTCTTCCACAATTTCCAAGAGGAGAAGGGGGAAGTTGCCGACCTCCAGGCTCATACCGGAAGTTTGGCCTTTGGCTTTCATTGTATTTCGACATCATTGTAATGGGTTTTTTTTAACCACAGACATGTTTTTAATTTGGTTATTGAAATATTTTTAAGCTTTTTCATTAAAACTTCAAAATGTATTAAACATATTCATTGCTGTGCGCCCCGGGCTGGAAAAACAAGTGATCTAGCCGTTCTACGGTGAAGAAACAGTCATCGTCACACATCCGCAGGGTGAAGCCCTGGGTGGCCACGAAAAATACATTCTAGTAATTCAAAAATCAGGAGGCAATTATATGAAGGGGAAAAATAATAGAAACTGGGCAGTAAGGTCAACAGTTTTAAATGCACACCCACAGCCACACACACACACTCCTGCAGACACGCACACACAGAGAAAGGGGCCGAGGCCTGGGGAATAAGGCTCCCAGAAGCTGAAGCAGTTATCTCTAATGGAATTACAGGTGGTTCTAAATATTCTTTTAAAAATGCTGTATTTCCTAAATGCACACAGTGGGGCAAAGGTCAGTTTACAGTTGTGAGCATGTAAAACACAGGGTTTATTCTTGTATTCTTGTATTATTATTTGTTAGTTATTGTAGTATTTTCCACACAAAAAACTGTAAACCTGCTTTTCCCAGCCTGTACACCGTACTTTTCTTTAGAAGATTTTACTTATTTATTTGTAGAGAGAAGGGAAAGGGAAGCAAAAGACAGGGGGAGAAAGATCCATGTGCAAGAGAAACATCAGTTGCCCCTCACAAGTCCCCAAATGGGGGTCCGACCTGCAACCCAGGCATGTGCCCTGCCTGGGAATCGAACCGGCAACCTTTCAGATTGCAGGCCCACGCTCAGTGCACTGAGCCACAGCAGCCAGGGCTATATATTGTACTTTTATAATCAGAAAACTCTATGCAAAACAAATTTTAAAACCTTGCTCGTGGTCTCCTTTCTGTTCCTCAAACCTCATCCTGTTAAGTTTTCATCCTGTTGTGACGGGTGGCCCCCCACCCACCCGCAGCCCTGGCAGGAAACCAAGTTACTCTTGGTTCTTCCTCTGCGCTGCCTACACTGATCTGCTCATCAATTCTTTCGTTTCTTCCTCCGAAAGGGCTCAAATCTCACCCCTCTCACCAGGCCCCCTCACCAGGCCCGTTCCAAAGATCTGTCTTCTGGACTCTTGAGTTGGTTTCCTTATTTGTCTCCGAGCCCTTCGCCCCTCCCAGCTGGAGCCCCCCTTCCCTGTGATCTGTTCCACACCCAGCCTGTGTTTCAGCACCGTGCCTGGGGCCAGGAACAGCCAGCGAGTTCTGGGATAGCTGGCACACAACAGCCGCCAAACAACCAAACTGACAAAGCTGGTTGTACCAGCGGCTGTGGGCTGGCTGAATCTGTCCTGCTCAGTAGATGTGGCTTAAGTCAGTGAAACAGGGGCAGCGGGGGGTGGGGGTGGGGGTGACTTCATCCAGTACCTGGCGTCCAGTTCCAGACTGGGCCAGTTCTAAGCCACGCTGAATGAATGATGACTCATTCTCCCCAGGTCTCTGCACTGGACCATCCAAACAGCCTCCTGTGTTTTGATCGACTGAATAGCGTGTAAGCACAGGAAGTGCCCATGGAAACAGGAAAGCTGTTCCCTGCTTTCCCTGTTTCCGTGGGCCTTTCTGACAACTTCATTAGAGGGCTGGGGCAGACGGCATGTCCGGGTTATGGGACATGGGGGTTCTGTAGGGTTGGTGGCCTGAATTCTTTTCCTGGGATAACGTCCAAACTCACACTCCACTCAGCAGTGGATGGGATAGGTCGCCTGACTTGCTAATATGATCTGTTAAATGCTTGCTCATTGTAGAGGCATCTGCTGGTTGGTAAGATTTTTTTTCTGTGCATCCTGTATTTTGTGCTTCATTTTCTTGGCCCCCTTTCCACCTAGGGTTTCAGGGCTGCTCTGCCTAAGAGCATTAATGCTTTCATGGGGAAGCCAAACTCTGCGTGTGTGAGGGGGAAACATTCACACCCAAGGCCCAGAATGCCAGACACGGACAGGAGAGCTGAGAGTCTCTGAATCAATATCTTGTTTATTGATTGCATTTCACTCACTTGAAACAGAAGCCTCTGCAACAGCGGAAGAAAGACATTCAATAAAACACTGACCTGGGTGAGTGGAGGGAAACCTGCATCTCGGTCTTGCTGGCCTCACTCAGGAGAAAGGGAGATGGGCCTGGAGCAGCGGTTTGCTCTCTCTCTCTCTCCCTCCTGCCCTCTTAGAGTCCCTAGGTCGGGCTTTTCCAGGTTTAACACCTGGAATTCTGCACAAATCACACCAGGACCTTGTTAAAACACACCCTGTGTAGGTCTGGGGCGGGGCCTTTCTGACAGAGGGATGCTGCTGGTCCAGAGACCCCATTAAGTAGCAAGGTCTAGATTACCTCCCGTCCTTCGTCCTACCTTCAGTAAGCACTCTACATGGTTACTGCCTCTCATCATCCTTCAGACCGCAGCCTGGCCTCACCTCTTCCTGGAAGCCCTCCAGGTTCTCCTGAGATAGGATGAAAACTGAGCATCCCCCATGATGATGTCCATGAGCTCAGCCTGTATCCCATGCCTGCTGGGAAGCAGGCAGTGAGTGTTGTCACCATTGTTCCACCAGAATCCTGCACTATGTCTGGCTTGGGGACAGTGATACTACAGTCATCCCCCTCTGTCTGCAGGGGCTTAGTTCCAGGACCTGCCTCAGACGCTAAAATCCAGGGCAGTCCCTTACAGTAGATGTATTAGTATTTGCACACAGCCCATCCTCCCCTGTGCTCCTTTAAATCTTCTCCAGGTTACTTACAATACCTGCTGCAATGTAAATGCCACATAAATAGTTGTTACACTGTATTGTTTAAGGATCAACTTCCTGGAAGTTTTTCTGGAATATTTTTGATCCGCAGATACAGAGAGCTGTCTAACGCTTTCATGCATCAATGAACGAGTGGTTGGTTGCTTGCCCGTGTTTGTCTAAGCGTTTTACAATGTCATCAAGACATTTGCAAACCCCAGACAGTAGAAAAGCTCTAGGTGTGCATGTGCTGAGATCCATTTCTGTACCACACACTATTGTTTCATCCTTGGAGAGCTGCGGTGATTCTCCCCAAATCCACCAACGCCACCCAGCCCCTTCCAGGCTCCCCCAACCCACCCACCCGCACGCCCAGCAGGGAGCAGCGCTGTGAACATACCTCACGCTGCAGGGGGAAGAAGGCCATGGCCTGGGTCATACGTGTAGGGGCCCGAGGGTGTTCTCCATGATTCCCAATGGTCAGCCTTGCTTCCACTACCAAATAGACCTTTGCCTCTCATGCTCTTTGAAACTAACTCACGCTCTGAGTCGGTCTGACCTTGTCCAGCCTCCATGGTCAGACAAGGGAGCGCCCTCTCACGTCCCTTGCCCATAACATGGGGACGCTAATACCCACCGTACCAGGACAGCTCGGGTTTGCATGGCGGAGGTTATGCCTGCCTACTTTTCTGTCCAGCAGTTAGCCTGTGGCCTGACAGACAGTGGTTTTCAATGGCTACTCTTTTGTGGAATATATGAATGGATGAATGGATGAATACATGCATGCATGAACTGGCAAAGCCAAAGACTTACAAGGGAAATGGGAGGTATCAATAGAAGCAGGGGTTTGTTTGTTTTTTATGTCTTTGAAAGAGAAGAGATGAATCCAACAAACAGAATTATCCCCCAGGAAGAGTGAAATCCTCAGTCCTCAGCTGGGGGAACTTCAAGTGCCTTTGAGAAAAGCAGGTAAATTATACAGTGAATCGGTCATCAGAAAGGAGTGGGGGAAGGAGGGCGTGGTTCCTTCGGTTGTCATTAAAATAACCCTGGTGTTTATCTACGTCTTGGCTCACTCATTTGTCCAGTCACTGAACAAATGTTTGGAGAGTGCTGACCATATCCAGGTCCTGCCCTGGGCCCTAGTGATTCAGCTGTGAGCCCAAGCCCCCCATCCGCATGGAACCTGCAATCTGTCAGAGAGGGGTTTACATCCTAGACAGTAAGTTAACAAGAAAATGTCTGAAGTGATGCCGGGTAGTGCTCTGTGCTAGGGAGGAGGGGCAAAGGGCAGGGGGCGAAGAGGGAGGGAGTGACGGAGAGTCTCTGTAAATACCACCACGGCCCATGTCCACAGCACCTTCCACGCAGGCCGCCCTGCGGTGGCCTCCCGCACCCTTCAAAGTCAGCCTTGACATCTGTGTCCCAGCCAGCTCTCAGCTGCAGAGATGTCAGGGGAGGTCAGAGGGAACTCCAGGTCCTGTTCTTCCCAGAGACGGGGTGGAGTGCCAGTCAGCAGGTCTGCTCTCCCTTCCTGCCAGCCCTACACTGGCATCTCTGGCCACTCCAGTCCCGCCCCTGCTTCCTGGTCCACCCTTGCCGCCCAAGGGGGCAGCCCCTGGCTCGTTCACAAGGAGAGCTCTGGCCCGGCATTACCGTAATTTTCAAGGCATCTACAAGGGAGGGGCGGGAGGGACAGCCTGTCTCCATGATAGCAGAAGACTCCCTCGTCCAGCTTCCTGGTTGGCACAGTCATTCAGGTTCCCCTTATTCAGCTGTCCCCACCTTAGGTGCCTCTCACCCTAATGAGCCCTACTGCAGGGGCCAAACCACCACAGGGTCCTTGCCCGGGAGGTTTAGGTGACTTCCCAGTGCTTCCCACCCCGTGGCTCTGACCTCACATTGTCTGGATGCAGGTGATCAAGTGCTATTTTAATAGACTACGTGCTTCTGGGGGTGGGGGACACTGGTGGCCTGGTGCTCTCACTCGGTCATGTGCGTTTGACTCGCCAGGCACCTTGTGAAAACAAGGACTCCACTTGGGGTGGGGGGGTCTGCCATTCTAAGAAGCTCCCAGGCGGTGGGGGTCCTGGGCCTACTCTCCGAGCATCAGATGCTACAATAGCGCCTCCCCTCCCATCCTGCACTATCAGATGCAGTGGTTCTCGGCTGGGGGCAGCAGTGTCTCCCAGAGAGACAATTTCTGGTGTCACAACAGGGGTGCTGCCCCTGGCCAAGGAGTGGACAGGGAACAGGAATGCCGCTCAGCATCCTACCACACACAGGGCTGCCCCCACAGCAAAGGAGCAGCTGGGCCAGAATATGGATCGCGCCCAGGCTGAAACCCTGCATGCTAACTCAGAAGCATCTAACACTGTCTATATACTAGAGTTCCCTGGAGTTCTAAAAATGTCAGTCTGAGGGTCTCTCCTAGACAAGGACCTTGGGATCTTTGGGGTGAGGCCTCAGTTCTGTACTTTCACATGCAAATGGGGGCTCCCAGGCACCCTCCAGCTGAGAGCCAGCAGCCTCCACCACCGTGGCGGACTCCGGCCAGCAGAGTCTGCTGGTTGTGGCTGGAAACGAGAATAAATGCACAGGTGACAGCAACCCTGTGGAGAAAAAGGGGACAGCAGGGCCACTCCCTGCAGGGGAAAGTATCTCTGAGTGCCTCGGCCACTCCCTCCAGAGGAGAGCGCCCCGACCCTTGCCTAGACAGACTTTTATTGTTTTTCTCGGGGCTTACATCAGACAGAGATTTACTATTACATAGAACATTGTTGTCTACATTTTAGGGACAATCAAGGAAGTGAAAATAACATGCAGGGGGAATGGCGGCGAGCTGGTTAGGTCTGCCCTTGGGAGAGTTCACACAGGCTTTGGTAATGACCTTGAAGATAGACAATACACATTGGTTATTTTAGACTGGGGTGATGGAGTTTCAGCAAGAGCAAGCCACGACAGTCAGTATGCATTTTCTAGGCCTGATTCCCACGGGGAAACTCAGTTTGAGGGTCTGGCTCCTGCCCACCACCTTGCTTCTGTAGGTTTTCCATCCAGAGCTGAGTCACAGTTGCCAGACTGGAACAAACCGGTCCCCTGCACACCACCATTGACTGTAACCATGGAAATCAGGGGCAAGGAAGAGGGCTCATGTCTGGGGGCTTTTTACACTCTCCGTGATTGCACAGCACACATTTTTGCTAACACTGGCTGATGGGGTGTGGGACAACCGGAAGACACACCACTTGGGGGAATGTGAGGGACCCTCTGTGTGGGAGGGTTGGGCGGGAAGGAAGGTTCTGACTCCGCCCTGGTGCAAGGGATCGCTGGCTGGGGTTCTCGTCTTCTCCCCTTCCGGAAGCTCCACTCCACGCGACATCTGTTGCTGTTGGCTTCGAACACCACGGGGACGACAGGGGAGCTTAGGTTCCATCGTCATGGAAACTGTGGAGGCAGATGGTCAATAACAACCGTCACCACCATGTCACATTGCAGGTGAGAAGGTGAAGGGACAGAGGAATTAGCGGGCTAGCTGGGAAAATGGCAGAGATCAGATGAGAGCCTAGAATTTCAAATCAAATAAAGTTTTCACTTTCCTCGTTGCTTTCCATAGCATTTATTTATTCATTCATTCATTCGTCCATTCATTCATTCAAAATGTGTTGCCAATTGGTGATGGTCCAAGTCTCATTTCAGTTGCTGGCTAAACAAGTCTTAGAGAGTCTTTAGCCGCCACATCTGTCCAATGGCTGCAAACCCTCTCCTCCCCGGACCGCGATGACACGATGACGCTGTCGGAGGGACAGGTCCAAAGTCAATGTTTGGTCATTCATTCTCCTGCTTTGTTAAGATACTGTATTGGATAAACAGACAGACTTGGTCAATGAAAATGTGCTTCTCCCTTCAGAAAGAAGGCAGACATTTTTCTTAAAGAGGGTTTTGAAGTTTTCTTGCCGTCTCTAAAACAGAGGTGTGTGTATCTAAGTATTTTCCACTCTGCCCACCACCGTCTCACTTTCTGAAGGAAAAGCGGCTCTGGGCTCACACCTCAAAGAGAGGCGTCCTTTATACCGAGAACAAAAGAAGCCAGATTTGCCGGCACGGTTGTTGCAAGGCTGTGTGACCAAGGAGATCTGCTCTGGATTCCTAAGCAGGTATTCTGACTTCGGTTCTGCACACTGAGCTCAAGAACAAACTGTGAGAATGAGTTTCGTGTTTTTATTCCTCTCAGCAAACTGCCGTGTCCAGCCAAAGCCTGTGCTGATCAAACACACCTTAGCTGTCAGCGTTGATGACCAGGATTATTGGAGGCTTGGCATTGCAGACCTAGACAAATCCCACAGCCCTTTTACCAGCAAAGCATTGTAATTCTGGACATTCGGTCTAATGGCAAAACCATAGGCAAGTCTGGAAAACAAAGAAGAGGGTCGTTCTTTTCACAGAGGAAAGAGGGAGTTGGGAGGGGCTCTCACAGACCGCTGGGAGTTCCAAGTGTAGTGGCCTTTCACTGGCTGCATTGTGGCAGCCTCTCGTCGGCTGGGCGGTTGCAGGGCGAGGAGAAAAATCTTTCTTCTTCCTTCTTCCTTCTTCCTTCTGGGGTAGTAAAATAGAAAAACATCTTCCTGCTGGAGACAAGGTTTGCCTTTTCCTATTTGGGGCAATGGAGAGTGACTGGTAGAGCATGAGGGCTCCCCTACAGGCGGCCCTCCGATTCTAACTGAGGTTTCCTTTATTCATTTTCAGAGCATCAACGCCCTTTTCCTGATCCTTGTGGCATGAACTCAAATTACAGTTCCTGGTAGGTGCCAGAAGCTTTGTTTTATGGAACAAATGTTGTTCCAAAAATACCAGGTTATTATTACCCCTAGCTGAATCCAGTTTGAGGCCCTTGAAGATAAGGCCTCCAAAGAGATAAGATTTATACAGAACACATGAGTGTGCAAGTACCACCATTGACAAGTCACTGGCCAGTTTCCTTATCCACAGATTAAGAGTTTGGAGAGCAGACTCCCTATAAGAAGCCTCCTTCCAACTCCTGGAAGGTCATGTGACCCTAAGTTTGGATTAGCCTGCTGTTGTAGAATACTCTGAATACTTGGGTCCTCCCCCCCCCCAATTCATACGTTGAAGCCCTAGCCCCACAATGTGCCTGTATTTAGAGAGGGGATAACAAGGTTCAGATGAGGTCATGAGGGTGGACCCCTCGTGATGAGATTAGCGCCCTTACGAGAAGAGGAACAGACACCAGAGTGAACGCTCTCTGGCACCGGAAGAGGCCGCAGTGCAATAGCAGCTGTCTGCGGTGGAGAAAGGCAGACTTCACTGAGAACCTGGTCTGCAGGCACCTTGATCTTGGACTTCTAACCTCCAGAACTAGAGAAAATTAATGTCTGTTGTTTAAGCCACTGGTCTGCGGGATTTGTTACAGCAGCCCTAGCTAACACAACTACAGTCAAAGAAAAAATGCTTCATTGCACCCTGATTCACAGTGGCCACGACAGGGAGGCAACAAAGTGCCCTTGGACAGAGGACTGGATGAAGAGGACGTGGCCCATAAACGCTGCGGAACACCCCTCAGCCACGAGGAGAGAGGGAAGGCTGCCAACTGCAACAACGTGGATGGACCTTGAGAATATCATGCTAAGTGAGATAAGTCAGCCAGAAAAAGCTAAGAACCATGAGATTTTACTCATATATAGAATGTAAAACCGAAACCCATAGACACAGGCAAGACACGGTGGTTGCCAGAGGGAAGGGGGTGGGGCGGTTGTGTGGGCTGAAGGGGGCCAAGTATATGGCGGCAGAAGATGATTGGACTTTGAGTGGTGGGCACACAACTGGAGGTTCAATGATGTGTCAGAGAAATGTACGGTCGAAGCTTATATGGTCTTGTCGACCAGCATCACCCCAGTCAGTACAATCTGAAAAATGAAAAATAAAATGGAGGAGGCTGAACTAAGTGAATCCTGGACTGTTTACTAGCTCTGCCTTTTAGTAGCCATTCATTTGGCATCTAATTCCTGACTGCTTCCAGAGTGCCCCACCCCGCAGGGCACTGGGGACTTTAAGAAATAAACACAGTCCCTGCGTCCAGAAACGCACAGGCCAGCAGGTGCCACTAACCTGCAAAGGAGCCATCACCCCCACTTTATAACAAATACGTGAAAATCCTGGGCATAGGGGGCCTGGATCTGAGGAAGTCATCACGGAAGCATTTTCTGAGAAACAGTTTAAGATGGAAATTAATTCTGATGTACGTCAACTGAGGCTCCCTGAGACTTTTTAAAAATTTATTTTTAATGAGACACAGTTATAAAAGGGCTGAGGACAGCAGTGAGGAAGCTAAGCCCTGACTCGCGGAAAGCTCGGGCAGATGTGTTGGGTAGATGTGGGCCAGTGCATTGCCAGAGCCCCGAAGGGGGCTTCGCGGGGTGGGGGGAGGAGGGGCTCACACACCCAGGAGTCTTGAGCTCTCCTGGAGCCCCTGCGGGCAGGCTAGATGTCCGCAGGCTGGCCAAGAGGGCTGCCATCTTTCCCAAAGTGGGCATTAAAGCGCCCCGCCTTCTTACGTGTACTTCTCAGCCTCGGGACCCTCCCGGGGGGACTCTCACAGACTGTAGCTTGGTCGAGCAGTTTCAGCAAGCACAACCTCAGGAAAGTCTAAGGCAGTTGGGGGACCTGGGGTAGGGCAGCCTTGGAAAGGACCCTGCACAGCAGGAAAGGCGGTGATGGGCCCAAGGCACATGGGGGACCAGTAGAGGCTGGAGGGACCCCACGGGACACATTGGAGGAGGGGAGTGGAAAGGTGGAGATGGACCCAACAGCCACACGTGGGGTCCGCAGCCTGGGAGAGGCCCTGTAAAGCTGCCAGCTTCACTGCGCCCACCCGAGAGAATGGCGCCTGGATGCCACTCGCTGCAGCGCCGGAGCCGCGGGGAGGCGGTGTAGACCGCAGCGCGCAGGCGCGGGCCTCGGCTGGGATGGCGCGGACGCAGAGGCGCAGACTGTTCCTGGGGCTCAGAAACCCGAGGCGGCGACTGGGTGAGGGGGATCCCGGCAACAGTGGTGGAGGTCTGGGTCGGCGTCGGGTCGGGTCAGAGTCGGAGTCATACCTGGGCCCGGCCTGCGTGGGGACGAAGGACTGCCCTGCAGGCCTGGACCCCAGGGGTCGGAGAGGACCGGCCTCGGATTCGTGGGCAGAAGCCCTAGGGTCTCGCAAAGCTGGTTGCCCGGGGATGCATACGATAGTCGGGCTCCCTTAGACCCCTCAGCCGGTGGGAGACCCGAGCCCCTCCGCACCTTGCTGGGCCTGGGCCCAGGTTGGCTGTGACCCAGGACCTCTAGGCTGGCCTCCACCTGTGCCCCTGAGCAAGAGGGCTGCCGTCTTTCCTAGTGCGTCACAGGAAAAGGAGATGCCCTTGGCGAGGGGCGAGGGGCGAGGGTCCAGGCAGGATGCTCTTGGCTTGATGAGTGACCGCCGTGGTGACAGGAGAGAGTCGGGCAGCCGACAAGGATCAGGGCTGCGCCTCAGTCCAACCTATGAGCCGCTGCGTTTCAGAAATCCCTTCCACTGTTTTCCGTTTAGCATTTTTGGCCTATTGCATACATATGCTGTAGAGATATTTTGTTTTGTTTTTTTCCCCAAGGTCTTACCTTTAAGACACACTTTTTTTCTCTTTGTAATATTCTAGGACAGGTGCCACATAGTGTTTCTTTGGTAGTCCCCTCCCTCATATTCTTTCTAAATCAAAACAAACTCATTTAGTTTTTCTCTTGATTGCCAAGACAGTGAAAGACAAAACACCCTGTTGCGGAAAAATAACTCACATGCGGGAGAGATGGCGGAGCACAATCCTTTATTATGCACGTGGGCTCGGAGGAGAGAGACTCCAAATCCTGAAACTCAAGTTTAAACTGGGGCTGGTTTATATACTCTTGTTACAAAAGTGAAAGGAGGAGGGAGAAGGGGTGCAGCTGCCAAAAGCAGGCAGCTGTACAACCTTGAGATAACAGCTTATCTGGGAATGGCTGCTGCCTGAGAATGGCTGCTGTCCAACTCCTGTCTAAGAATGGCTACTGTACAGTATGATCTGTCACAACCCCATTAAGGTAACAATAGCGACCATGTATGGGGTGCCGCTCTGCATTGTTCTGTGTCCCTTCCTTCTGTTCTCTCACCCCTGAGATGGGCATTGTGACCCCCACTAGCTCACACCCCAGACCACAGAACTAGGAGATCCTGGTCAGTCTGGTCCAATTTCCATGCTCTTCCTCCTAAGAATTTCAGCCCCAGCAGCCAGCAAAAATTGTTTCCTGAAGAGTGAAAATCAGCAGCAAAGGACATGACCTTGGGCGTTGGGTTTCTGGGTTGGATTTGTTTCTCACACGGCTTGCACTCCAAGCCAGGTGCAAGCCGTCAGGTCACAGAGGGACAGTGAGGGCAAGGAGGAAGAGATGTGATGTGGGGTGCACCCTTGCCCTGGCCCATGAGCACCTGGGTCACCTCAGTTTGGATACATCTTCCCGAAAGGGAACACGGCACTCCAGGAATCTAGGACACCACCTGCAGGGTCTGGGACTTAGGAGACCCAGGTTCCAGCTGAGTGACCACAGGCTACTAATGTACCCTTTGCACTTTCTGCTGCCTCACTATACCAGAGTGGGTGACCATGGACCTGGCATGGAGCATAGGATTCCGTACTGTTCGAGGGAGCACTGAGCAACGTCCACCTCCAGACCAGCCAATGAATCCGCTACACCAAAACCTGTAGCGGCCAAAACCTCTGTTCCAGTCTCCAAACGGACCCTGCCTTCTGACAAATGGGCAGCGATTGCGACAACCCCCCATCCCTTTGGAGTTGTTCTCTTATTTCTGTGCCACTCAAGCTCACGAAAATCAGGGGCCTTTTCTTTCCACAAATGAGCTGCTCCCTACACAAGGGCCTCTGGCGTGCGAAGTGTGAATTCTGCGACAGTTTCTCTCATCCCGCCGCGCCGGCTGTGAGCACTCTGATGGGACAGGAAACCTGTAAGCAGTCATTTGAACTGTGGGATATAAACTTCCACAGTTATGGGCGCCAAAGACAGTCCAGAAATGGGGATGCTCCCAAAAACCTTAAGTGTTTGTTTCAAGGTGGGTTTCTGCGGCTAAGGGGGTGGCCCAGCTCTTGGTTTCTGCAGGCAGTGCCTCTCCAGAGAAAACCCCAAGTTACCATGGACAATCCACAGAAACTCATCTGGCACCTTTGGGAGATTGTCAGAGAAACAATCTGCAAGTAAGAGCTAACAAATAGAATGACCAAAACCATTGGCAGAAGCTTAGACACACACCCGCCAGTCCTTCCTAAGACCAGTGGCTGTTCTCGAACCAACAGGTGGACGGTTCACAGGGAACCTCCATGGGAGCATCACCATCTGGCCCGTCCAGGTAGCAACACAGGAAAGAAGAGAACAGCCCAGAGTGGCAGCTGAAAGAAGGGACAAGCACCTGCTTATTATATTCTCAGTTCACCTGTCCTCTGCCCTGTTCAGACTCAGAGATTTCTGTGCTACCTGGGCTTTCTGCCAGCGGTTCCCGACCTCTGGATGACCTATTTTGGACAAGGAAGCTGCCGACAGGGTTACGATGGAGAGGGTTGAAAGTTTTCCCCCAAAAGGTGCCTTCCCCAGTTTCAGGCTCCTTCCCATTCCCTTCACCATCTTGCCCCAGGGCAGCCTCCTGTCCTCTTGTCGTCACCCCCAGATCCTGGCTCTAGCACCTCTCCGCGTGATCCCAGGCACAGGAGCCTGTGGCAGGGACACCGCACAAACTCAGCCCCTCTCTGTTGCCGAGGGCTTTCCTTGGGCCGTGCCCCTGTTGGCGGGTCGGTCCTCCCTGGGGATCTCCCTGGGTTGCTGCTTTGCTTTCCCAAACTTTGCACCAGAAGGTGAGCTGTCCAAGTCCTGTATCTTTGTCATTTTGTTCCCTGGCGCACCACTGGGGCTTAAGCAGTGCCTGGCATCCAACAGTGCTTCAGAAACGTTTGGCTAATTGAATCGAATGAACTGAGACCTCTGCCTTCCACAGAGCTGCCCTGTCTGGGATTCCGGCCCCCGGAAAGACGGACACTTCCTCTGCGAAGGTCGGAAGAGCTCTGAGGGTCAGCCCTTCCGCTGCGCTGTGGCCGTCCCAGGGTGTGTCCCCGACACGGAGAGTCTTTGCTTTGCTGGTGGCCGGTCCGCTGGCCAGGATTCTGGACAGCTGCACCCGGCTCAGCCTCCGGGCCGACAAGACAGAGTGCGGCTCCCGTAAACGGTGGCGCGTCTGGGCGGCCCCTGGCGGCTCTGTGAGCACGTGCCTGCATGAGCTCCTTCACCCGCAGCAGCTGAGACTGTGTCCTTCTCCTCACGTCACAGGTGAAGACGAAGAAAAGAAAGCACAAGCATCAGCGGTATTAAATCAGTCGCTCTGAATTCTGTAGTGGGACGGAACGGGGATTGAAACAAGCTCTGCCCGACTCTGAACCCAGGTGACCTGACCCTTCTGTGGCTAGAGGGTCCACTCAGCGTTTCCGCCCGACAGTCCCGAGCAGCAGGCCTCAGGCGTCTCCGTGTCAGGGTCCCGGTGCACCCCGAATGGGATCGGGCCCCGGAGCCTTTTTTTAGGTAGTGGGTGCATTCAAAATTAACAGTGAGGCCTTTTTAAAGTATTTGTTAATTCGTTCAAAAATAACAACAAAGCACTCCTTTGCATGCTAACATAGCTTTATGAAAAATAATTTTATTTTCCGGAACAAAAGATCTAATGAAAAGAGTGGCATCGTTTTGCATTTTTGCTCATCTCTCTAATGTCCTTCCCAGAAGACAGCTGGGTTCTCATGGCTCCTCTGGCATTCGGTCTGCTGGCAAAAAATCTGGCCTTCCAGCGGCACGTAGCCGGGACGGCAAGGGGAGTCTTCATGTCCTTCTCCGAGGACTGTGGGTATTCTTCTCTGAGGCTAAACTGAAACTCAGCAAGTGTAGTTTCTTTTAAGATTCGTTGCGTAGAATTTTTAAAGACAGGTTTTTCTAACCGCTGCGTTCAAAGGTGTTGGTCTGCTCGGCACTTTGACCGGACGTCTCACCCTGGCCTGATTTGTGTCCTCATGAACCCACTGCTTGGGAAACGGTGGTTTACAGAGTCACACGGATCTTCTCGCTGTACGGTCGGAAAACGCCTTCGAACGCTCCTGAGACGGTGAGAGTGGAAGAGGCACCCAGTGTCGGTGTGTTTTCGATGTCATGGTATTGAGTTTCGGCGTCGTCGACTCCCTGGAGCATCTCCTGGATGCCCAGGGCCCCCAGACCACCGCAGGGGAACCGCAGTCTGCAGTATGAAGAGAATGGCCACTGCATGCAAAGTCCTGTGAGCAGTGACGGAAGGAGTAAAAAGTCCCGTCTGATAACCTGAACATTTAAAATGGAAACAGAAATATGTTCAGTTCAGTATGTGACACTAAGGAAAGACCGACAAAGATATGAGTACACAGAAGTTACAAGTCAGTAAAAAAAAACCCTCTAGGTCTACACTTGACTGACCCAGGCAGCTAGCTCCTTGTGATCCCAAGTCACACCCCTGCTGTGGCTCTGGACACCACCCACCCGTGCGCTCATGGGTGGCTGGAGAGTTCGGGATGACAGAGGCCTGTAGGGCCCGGGGGAGAGGGTGGCAGAGAGGAGGAGAGGCTTGGTGGGGTAACCCCGAAGGAAGGGCAGGAGACGGTGGGCAAGTCCATCCAGGTTGAGGTGGGACCACACACTGTTCCCTCCAGTGCTGCTGCAGAGTGTGGAAGACAGCTCGGGAACGTGCCACCAGCCAGAGCCAAGGGCAGGCTTCGGAGGGGCCACCCCAGGCCTGGAGTGACACCTGGCTGGGGCAGCTGTTGGGTGCTGCGGTGGCTGGACTGAGCCGTAAGTGTGCTTCCGGGCCCAGGGTCCTGCGCGGGCTCACGCACCCATTCGGCTTCATCACTCTTATGTGTTTGTTGTTTTCTTTTTTTTTGATAACATACTTTATTGAAGTATAATATATAGGCAGCAAAGTACCCAAATCCCAAATGCATACAGCCCTATAACATTTTGCTTAGGATTCTTGTGCGCTCACTGTCCAGGTAAAGATAAAGAACTTCTCACCCTGGCTGGCGTAGCTCAGTGGATTGAGCTCGGGCTGCGAACCAGGCATCGCAGGTTCTATTCCCAGTCAGGGCACATGCCTAGGTTGCAGGCCACGTCCCCCAGCAATCGCACATTGATGTTTCTCTCTCTCTCTCCTTCTCCCTCCCTTCTCTCTCTAAAAATAAATAAATAAAATCTTAAAAAAAAAAGATAAAGAACTTCTCCTCACACCAGTCGTTGCCCTACACGCCTTCCCTCCCCGACACCCTGAGGAAACCTCGGTTCTGTCCTCTGTCACCATAAATTGGCTTCATCAGTCACCGAATGTCACCCACTGGGCAAGAAACACAACCGTCTGGAAACTAAACAACACGCCACTAAACAACCAATGGGTCCAAGGGGAAATCAAACAAGAACTCAAAACTACCTTGAGACGAATGAAAATGCAAACACAACTTTCCAAAATTTATGGAATGCAGCAAAAGAAATTCTAAGAGGGAAGTTCATAGCTTCAGAGGCCTACCTTCAGAAACTAGAGAATCCCAAATAAATAAACTAACTTTACACCTAAAAGAACTAGAAGTAGGAACAAAGCAAGCCCAAAGTATAGAAGGAAGGAGATAATGGAGTTCAGAGTGGAAATAAATGACACAGAGACTAAAAAAGCAAAAGAAAAGATCAGTGAAACTGAGAGCTGGTTGCTTGAAAGGAGAAATAAAATGGACAAAGCTCCAGCCAGACTCATCAAGGAAAAAAAGAGCCCAGATAAATAAAATCGGAAATGAAAGAGAGATCCCGCCTGACACTACGGACAGACATGGGGCCATCGAAGAACACTGTGGACAGTTAGATGCAGACACACGGGACAATCTAGAAAGAAACAGTTACATCTCTAGAACCGTACAACCTTCTGAGACTGAAGCAGGAAGAAGCAGAAAATCTGATCAGACTGATGACTAGCAATGAAACTGAGACGGTCATCAAAACCTTCTAACAAACAAAAACCCTAATGGGACCGCTTCGCAGGTGGTTTTTACCAAACATTCAAAGAAGAATTAGCACCTGTCCTTCTCAGACTTTTGCAGAAACATGGAAGAAGAGCGGTGCTTTCCTCCAATACCCGCCTGAGCCCAACCTGCCTCCCCCCGCCTCTGAGTGAACAAGAGGAACTGTAGACCTGACACTGACCCTGCAGCCTGGGCCCCTTTTCCCTAATCCCACCCCCAGCTCCCCACCCCCACCCCCCACCTCCCACGTAAAGAAAGTAGCAGGAGCTGGTGCACCCATGCTGGGCTGTGATGAGGCAGTGAACAGGGAATCTGATCTGGGAGAAGCAAAGAGGCCTGGGATGGTGGCCCAGGGCCACTGGAACTCAGCTTTGAAGTTTAAAAGGCTCAAGTTCTGTTTATCTTTGCAGCCATTTCCCTTTGTGAGACACTAAATTGGGGCCTAGGTCCACGAACCATTAAGGGCCACAGTGTCCTCCCTTCAGAACAAGCCCTGTTCATTCTGTCTGGCCCCCAGTCGAGGAGCAGAGAGCTCAGGGGCTGCAGACGGGGAGCTCCTGGGCTCCACCCAGGGCACCTGCCAGACAGCCTGTGCACTTCCCGGTCTGCACCTGCCTGGCCCGTGTCTGCCTTTTGCCCGCCCCCGCGCCACCTGCTCCAGAGCTGGTTAGTTGCCTGGTCCTCCTCCTCGGAGCTGGTAGGAGGTCCCCGGTCCACCGGGAATTGCTGCCCATGGCCAGGAGGGCTGGCCGCAGCACCTGGAAGATGCGCCCAGTGGCAGTGGCTGTCGGTGAGTTGCAACCCCCACCGCCAAAGGAGGAAAACAGGGGTCTGGGCAGGGGGAGAGTCGCCCCTGGCGATTCCACCCCACTGAGCTGGAGGGTGGGGCTGGCGCTGTGGCTGATCTATCCAATCTGGGACTGGGAATGCAGAAAGCCCGTCTAGCAGAGGTGAATGGGGGGGCGGCGGGGGGTGGTGGGCGGGCTCTGAGCAAGCACTCTACAGCATTTCCTCGGGCTCCCCCTACCTGTCTCCAGGGTCCCAGCTGTGATTCAGGGAAGGGGAATCAGTGAGTGTGATGTTGAGGCTTGAAAGTAGGTATTTGCTGAGCGCAGGCAAAGTAGGACTCAAGGTGGGGAGGGGAAGGGAAGGGTCCAAGGGGCAGGGCCCTTTCCTGGGACAGCAAGTGCCTGCAGTGGGACCTTGGACCTCCTGGGCCGGCAGGGCGCTGCCACCTGCCCGGAGAGGCACTTGTGGACTCCAGCTGAGGCTCCTTTGCTGAGTCAGGAGTCATTAGGCACATGTCCAATGAAGGGACAAGTGAGACAGCCCTTTCCATGTCACTGGAGGATATGGGTGGGTGAGAAGTGGGGACTCGTTAACACGGGATGCCCCATTGTCGCTGATTCTAGATGTCCCAGCTGCATCTTTTATCAGGCTGACTTTATTTTCTCCATTTATCAAACAGCTTGAGACTGTGGAATGTTTTGGGGGGCGGGGATAGAAAAAGGGAAAGAAAGAAAGCAATTATTTCCTCAATCATTTTATCCCTTCAAGCCTGTCTTTGTGATGGTGGCCTATGTCCTCTGTCACTTGCCTGCCTCTCTCTGCAAGTGTGCTGGGGTTCAAGTGTGAACTGCCCACCTCTGTCACGCATGCCCTTCCTAATTGGTTTTGCCGTTTTCTTTCTGTCACCTGAGGAGTCTGGGTTCCTCCTGAGGTAAGGCAGCACCTCGGGACAAGAAGGCAGGGTTCTCTTGGCCTCTTCAGGGGTCGCTGCCCTTTCTCGGGTGGGGGGTCGTCAGCCACGAGGTGTGTGTAAGACTAGCACTCCTAGCACTGGCGTCTCTTGTGTGGTCATGCACACTCCAAAACGTTCTACACACCATCTTTCTACTCCATTCCCAAAGTGTAGGAAAGCCAAATTGTAAGATTTTTAAAATTTATTGTGTAAAACAGTCATGTTTTCTGCAACACCATTTATTTATGAACTGTTTTCGGGAACGTGTGTGGATTGCAGGGTAAATGGGGGGAGGCATAAACCGCTCCTTTGGGAGGAGAAAACCCCTCCCTCGGGGCACTGACTTTCGCTGCGGATATCTTGGAAGAATTTCTCATTATTCCCGTGTTACATGTCATTCCGCTGGCTCCTTAGTGGGAAATGCTGAGCATCGTCAGGCCACCTTTCCCACCCACAGCTTCTCATTTACCCGCAGCCTCGTGGCTCACTCGTGGGCTGTGGGGTCCTTCTGCCTGAAGCTTGGCTGCAACACCAGGTATTCGTTGGCATGTGAGGCTGGGAGAGAAGTCAGGCACAGAAACTCAAAGCCATGTCACCCTTGACTCTGTGAGCTAAAGGTTTGGCAACATCCCTGGAAGCAACGTTTCAGTGGATATGGTCCAACGCCAGGTTGGGCTCGGGCGACAGCTCATGGTTCAGGTTCAAAGGGTAAAATACATTAGGCAGCCAACACCCATCACCTGTGACCCACAGCCATCCTGTTTCCTCAAACTGAGGGTGGTGGCATGTCAACCTTTGCAGGTGAGTTACCTGGCAAACCCGCAGTGATGTGCAGGCAGGGCATTCCCAGCTCTCCGGCCAGAAAGCCTCTGCCAACAGGACAGTGATGACAGTGGAGACTGAGGCCAGCAGAGCTTAGAGTCACAAAGCAGCCTCAAGTATGGTCCATCGACCCCTCAGCCCTCCTGGCCCCACAGGGGCCTCCTCCGGGGGAGGGCATTTTGTGAGTCTTGGCCAGGCTGCCAGTGCCCGAAGCTTCCTCATCCCACCTCGTCCTTGTTCCTGCAGGTGGAAGGAAGTCCCCTCCTGGAAATGTGTGCAGAAGGGCTCTCTTCAGGGCCCCTGGACTGGAGGGGGTGGGGTGTCCCGAGACCCCCTGACCTGTAGTTGGTTTGAGGACTCTTCTCCAGTGTTAGCATCCAGGGCCAGCCTGAGACCCCTGAGGATCTGCAGGTGGGATGAGGGCAGGACCCACGCACACAGGCACACTCACAGGCACGTGCACACCCACGTAGGCGCACGCAGGCCTGCACACGTACACACCTGCGCACTAACTGAGGGTCTCAAGCAGGAAGTCCACGGACTTCCTGCCTGTGCTCAGAACTGGCCTTTACTCTCAGAAGGAGGCATGTGGGAGGCTGTGGGCTGGTGACGGCTTTATTATCTTGGGAGAAAAGGTCAGATTCTGGTTACAGGGTCACAGAAGCTTCCCAGACTCCTGGACTTTGTGTATGCCTCCCCCCAGCTCACCCCTGCAGCTGCTGGACTCACTCCCACCATAGCAGCCAGGAGCTGTCTTAGTGGAGGCCCTGGATTTCCCCCTTTCCCAAGACGAATCCTTCCGTGTCCCTGCCTGGGTGCTGAGTTCTTCTCTGCCTCTGGTGTCCCACCCGCTCTGCGGTCACCCGCAGGGACTGAGCCCCCAGTGCAGCTTCGGCCCAAGGACGGGCTGGGCCACCACTCTCCAGATGCTGCCAGCCTGCTCCTTGTCCCTCACCTCCTGGCTCCTAAGCCTGCCCCCCTTCGGCGTCCTGGATGCTTCCGTGACCTGTGTCAGCCCTGTGCCAGACCTGTGCATGGGTTACACGTGGCCCACCCCCAGCCTGCACCCCGTCTTTGCTGCCGGACCTGCCCCCCCACCCTGAAGTGGCTCTGGCTCTAGGTCTTGGCTCCTCCCAGCCACCACAGGAAACCAGGCTGTCCCCAGCCTAGAGGTCATCGGTGGCACCCCTCACCCAGCCCGCAGGTATTTTACAGCCTTCCCAGGAGCCCTGAAAAGTGTGCATGGACGGATGGCCATTGCCTCGCAGGCGGGTCAGCCCTGGCTTACATTTCTACTTGACGACCCGCAGGCTTTCTGTTCATCCTTCATTTTCTCCCCGGTCATGTCCGTCAACTTGTCCTTGTTCAGCTGGTGACCAAACTGGGTCCTCCCTCCATGTGGCTGTTTTTTACACATTTGACAGGTAGCATCATGTTCCCTTTCAGTCTTCTGCAAGCCGGTTTGCCAATTTTCTTCTTCAAATATGACACTTGGATAAAGTAGTCCAGCTGTGACCTGACACACAGGGGACAGAGCAGACCATTGTTTCCGCTGAACCGACACCACTGGCGCTGATTCTGGGTTGCCTGAGGTCACTGTTCACAGCTCCCCCAGCATGTGCCCCATGGCACAGTCTGGGACACCCTGCAGAGCACTCACTGTCCTAGGTGTGTGGGCACAGCCCTGCAGGGGAGGGCCCCACGGTGTGCCACACTGACAAGGCCTGTGAAGTGCTGCCTCGAGCGGCCTGTGCAGACCACAGGTGCCTGCCAGGCTGCACCGAGGTGGGGCCAGGTGGCGAGTTGGGGAGCCTTAGAAAGGAGAGGGGGATGGGTGGGGGTCTGTGAGGGCCAGCGCCCTGAGGCAGAGGGGCAGGCTCCTCCACAGCGGGATAGCAGGAGGGGCCCCCACCACAGCGGGTCAGTGTGGCTAAGCGCAGAGCCCCCGGGACTTCCAGGGCAGGCATCTCAGTCCCCAGAGCTCTCGTCTGTAGTGTGTGGCTGCTTCTTCCAGCTTTGTGATATCCCTTGAGTCCAAGAAACAGCAGTGGCTACGAGGTCCAGGTGGTTGGCCTCAGGAAGCCCTCCATGCATAACGTTCTAGCCACCTTGGGTTCTGCGTGGTCTGGAAAGTGGAAACAGTTACTGAGGCTGAAATATGCCATCAAGGGGAAAAAGAAGCATCCAGTCCCCCGAGCATGACGACTGTAGCTAAGGAGCCACACACGAGCGCACCCAGACCCAACAAAGCGCAGACAGCCACGCTCGCTCACGGGACACGGGGTCCTGCAGGTGCAGGAAATGACGGGAGCAGAGGTTCGGGGCTGAGGTTGGAGTGACAGGCACAGGTTTGCGTGTCATTGCTGCCTGGAGACGGGGAAGCCTTGGGTCGTGTGCTGCAGGGCTGGGGTCCTGCCTCTGTGTCAGTGGCTGTGAACTTGGAAAAGAGGGCCTGGCAGCACCAACCCCTCGTCTCTGCTCCGGGTGCTGGGTGGGGAGACACCAACCCTCTGGCAGCCACTGGGTGTCCCGCAGTTCAGTTCGGTCCTGACACTGACCACCAGCGGTTGGTGTAGACCCTGCAGGTTCAGAGCGAAGCCCCCACTAGCTGCCCTCTCTTCCGCTGCCAGCCACATGAGTCTCGGGACAGCCCACCCTTGCCACCAACCTACTGAGAACTTGGGAGTCCCCACCACTCCTTTACCCCCGTAATTTGGCAGAACTGGCCGATGGAGTCCCGCAGGGCTGAGACAGGACTTGGGGCACGGAGGAACACCCCAGAGAGCTGAGCACCCTGACACCCCTGTCTCGTGTGTCCGCAGGCACTCTGAAGGCGGTGCTCTTCATCTGCACATGTGTGTGCGCCTGGTACGCCGGGTACCTGCTGGCGGAGCTCATTCCTGACGTCTCCCTGTCCAGTGTGGCCTATCGCATCCGGAGCATCAGTGAGAGGCCCATCCTCAGAGGTCAGTGCCGCGGGTCCCCGCAGGCAGTGGCAGGCAGTGGCAGGCAGTGGCTCCCGGCCACTTCCCAGTGATGGTGATGACACGAGGAGGAGCAAGTATCTGCCCCTTTTGTCTCACCTCCGTTCGACGCCTGCTCGCCCCGAGGGAGGCTCCGAGGCCGCTCGTGATGTTAGGAGAGCAAAGAAACTTGACACGCAGGTTGCGTTAAGTCAAAATACATGTTTGGAATACAACTCAAATTGGAAATTATAGAATAGTCATTAAAAATGACGTTGGATAAGGTGTGGGACGCAAAAGTAATAATCTGTACCCCTTTTCGAAATCTCACGAGTAGGTATGCCAGTATGTTTTTAATACAGAAATGATTCTACAAAATTAATTTAAACAAATACAAAAAACTGAGTCACAATAAAAATATTTGGTAAAAGTCATTCTTTATCAAATTGAATGACCCTTTAGGACGACAAAAAAAAAAGAACTTTCTAGGAATTGACTGTGACGGGGGTGTTGGTACCTGATAGGGCTCCCACCGTGGATTTGCTGGGGACCAGAGAGCCCAGCAGCACCCAGTCTGGGTGCAGCCCAGCCCCACGGGAGGCCCTGCCGGCGCCGGCCCGGGAGGCGCCCTCCGAGGGCTCATGCTCTCATTCTTCCCGCTTTCCCCCGAAATAGGAAGTCCGTCCTGGACACGGCTTCCTCTGGGAGTGGCGGCCAGCACCAGGCGTTTGGAAGGGCTCGCGTGCTGAGCGTGTGTGTCAGACAGCGAGCTGTGGGCAGGGAACCCCAGCTCCTAAAACTGTCCTGCCTACAAAGCACCCTCTCCCTTGTATACACTTGTGATTTTAAGACAACAGCAGATTAAATTAACCTCATATCTTTAGGCTGATTTCTGAAGCTCCTCATCAGAACTGGTGACTCCTTTCCTATCTCTGCCCCCCTCTACCGCCGCCCCCCCCGCCACCGCCAACAACCTTGGGACGAGCGGGGGTGAAGTCCTGCGACAGAACGGCTGTGTTTATGGGCGAGCGGTGAGCTCTTTTTGATAAAGCCTGGCCTGACCTTGTCATGTTCTTGTTCATTACAGCCCCGGTCCCCAAAAGGCAAAAATGTGACCACTGGGCCCCGTGCCCCCCGAACACCTATGCCTACCGCTTGCTCAGCGGTGGCGGTAAGGACAAGTATGCCAAAATCTGCTTTGAGGATGCACTGTGAGTGCCCGTGTGGGACAGGAAGACCTGCGTCTACATTCTAAGAGGAATGCAGTTCCCAGGTTCCCCTCAGTCCTGGGGACTGAGTCCACAGGAAGCTGGGGATAGGCGTGTGTGGAGTGAGCGTGGGGGTGGCTGTCCCGGGCGGTGGCTCAGGCCCCTGTGTGTCTGCGAGGGACTGGTTGGTGCGTGGCGGTGGCTGGGCAGGGACTCTGCCAAGTGAAAACCCGACGGGGCAGCGAGGACTTCCCTGTGCCTGCTAAGAAAGGAATTCTTTCACTCACGTTTGTTTACCTTTCAGGCTCATTGGAGAAAAGACTGGGAATGTTGGGAGAGGAATAAATATTGCCATTGTCAATTGTAAGTTATCAAACGTTTTCTTTAGAACTTCTCTAAAAGCTCTGTGATTGGATGTCAAGGGCACCTTGGGTTTTCCATGGTTTTTGCACTTGACCTACTCTAGGTTTTTATTTTAATGTGTTTTTTAAATATGTACTTAATTAGTTTTGCAGTGCCTTGCTTTACTAATTATTTATGGGTCCTAAAAAAATAACAAACCTGAAGCCGAATATAGATTTAAAAATAAGCGAACACAAAGGCCTGGCAGAGGCAGGGTGAAAGCCACACAAGCGGGCCTGGGCCCACAGGTCCCCCTCCCAGCCCCCCACCCCTCACCCCGGATCTGAGCCCCACTTCTGCTCTCGGATTCCCAGGGCCCCAGGGACTATGGCCCCAGGGGAAGCAACACTGGGCCTCCTCTTAGGCCTGGGAAACAACCTTCTGTCAGAATCTCTGAGATCAGTGGCCACTGGGAACCCCCGACAATAACCACGGCCTCAGGTCTGGGACCTGGCTCTCCGGCTGTGTCCCTGGGAGCAAGCCCAGCACGCCGTCCAGGGGCAGAGACACTAGGCACCCAAGACGGAATGGGCCCCGTATGATCATCGGGAAGGGGACCCCAAGTATGAAGCAGAAAGGGCTGAGGGGGGACTCCGGGGTCTCTGTGGGAAGAGGCAGGTGGGACAGGGAAGGGCAGCATCCAGTCTCTTGGGAAGCACCCGGAAGGAAGTGGCAGAGCCGCTGAGGGTCCCTGTGTCTCCGCCCGTATAGGGACCGCCCTCCAGGGAAGGCAGCTGCCTCACAGGCGCGGTCCTCACAGCAGCCAGCTCTCTGGAAGGACACAGGGAAGACACAGGCCACGCGGAGCGCTCCGGTGCCACAAACCCACCTTGAGTCCCAATGACCTTTCTTGTAAAAACTGTTCCTTTTATTTTCAGATACGACTGCGAAAGTGATAGCAACACAGTATTTTGACGTGTATGAAGGTGGTAAGAAAATTCTTTCCTGTTACAATTTAAATGAATTCTAAAAATAAATTAAGATTTAAAAAGTCAAACAAAATGCCAAGCGCTGTTGTTTTGTCTGCTAAGGAAGTTGTCAGAAGCTCATGTTGAGTATTTTAAAGATTTCATTTATTTGGTTTTAGAGAGAGGGGGAGGGAGGGAGAAAGAGAGGGAGAGAAACATCGATGTGTGGTTGCCTCTGGAGCGCCCCCTGCTGGGGACCTGGCCCACAACCCAGGCATGTGCCCTGACTGGGAACCAAACCAGCGACCCTTTGGTTTGCAGGCTAGCACTCAGTCCACTGAGACACACCAGCCAGGGCTCATGTTGAGTATTTTAGAATGGTCGTCCATAAGTCCTCTTAGTCTCTGAGTTCATGTAATACAGTTTGAAGGCGTTATCTAGAAAATTCCTTTTCGCTGGTCACACTTCTCCTGGATCTTTGCTTCTGTTCCCTCATTGGATAATAGGGAAGAGACACCTTTAAATCGAATATCTGTCAGATAATACGATCAGCACCCAGCCCTGACTGCCACCATCATCACCATCCTGTGTCTGGTGCCCAGGGGTCTCAGCGCACACATCCCTGGGCCCCTTGGTGCCCACGCTCCTTCACGCTCTCTCCACGTTTCTGGATGCTGCATCTTGACTCCAGGTGTCCGTCAGGATAGACCAGCCCCTCTCATTTTTATTTAACGCTGGGTGTTATTACCATGTTTTGCCTTATATAATGCACACCCATGTTTTGTGTGCATTAGACATGGGATTATTATACCCATTTTTGTACCCATGGTACGTACTCATTATACCCATGTATACTGTTCATCCTTAGTTTTCCCTCAAAAATTTGGGCAAACAAATGTGCATTATACACGGCAAAAATATGGTAAAAACAAGTCCCTATAAAGATACTGGAGAACAGTAACGAGAAACGCCAGGTGCCATTCGTGGGAACTGGGCGCTTCGCTCTGCAGCTAAATTACGGGTAACTGTAAAGAGCAAGTCCGGTGGTGAGTAATGGGGTTAGAGACTCACCTTTCTTTTTTCCTGTGAGGCATAGACAGGCCTCCTAGCGAAGACTGCCCCACGCAGGGTCTGGCCTGTATTCCCACTCTGTTCCGCACATAGGTCGGTACCTGGGGCTGCTCTAATCTAAGATGCTCACATGTGCATATGGGCTGGTTAGTCACTGCAGGGAACGCTCCACCCGTGCCGCCAAAGTCGTCACTTGTTTCAAGTTAGATCCACAGAATCTTTGTGTCCGATGGTGCTCTGACCTCGGATGGCCCTGCCCTGAAATCCCGGCAGTCCTTCACGGTCGAGGGAGGAGTTCTGGGCATCAGAGGCCTCGCAGTGGACACAGACGCTGAGGGCAGAAATAGCACAGCGCCCAGGGCCACAGTCTCAGTGAATCACGCACTGAAACTGGTTTGCACTGACCCAACAGATAACTCTGCAGCGATGACACAGTTTATTCGGGGTGCTCCGGCGAAGTCTCTGCTCTTCATGGTGACCCACGACGATGGCAGCAGCCGGTGAGTGTGTGCAGCGTCGCCATCGCCGAGGCAGTGCGGGTGGGCAAGGCCCGCCAGCGGACCGAGAGGGCGGGGCTGAGAAGGCGGGGCCTAGGGGCGGGGCCAAGAGGGCGGGGCCGGTCAGGGCCCCTCTGCACCCTCCAGGAAACAAGGAGCCCCCAGGAGGCGTGAGGCTTCTTTAAGGAAAAGGGATGGAGGCTGTGACGAAGCAGGCTGCATTTCCAAAGACTCGGCTGTCAGCGGAGCCCTTCGGCACTGGAAGCCAAGGGTCATGTCTGGGTCGCCCGACAGAGCCGCGGCTGAGCATAACTAGAGGAGCACAGCCAGGGAAGCTGCACCTGCGGGGGGACTTACAGAAACGGGAAAGGAAATTGAGAACATTTCTATGCGGAGCCAAAGAAGGAAACGCACACATGCGCGCGCACACACACAGAGACACACACGCACACATGATGTTTTCCCTGGGGAGAAGCTGATCTGGCCCCGGGGTCCTCCACCTCTGTCCCTCTGAGTACAGCTGCGTCTTCTCTGCCGACCTTCCCAGAACCTGGAAGTGCTTATTTGCATCGCTGTGACTTTCCAACACGGGGCTCCTGGACGCTGCATTTCCCAGATTACTTTAACCTCAGGGTTTTTTTTTTTTTAAGATTTTATTTATTTATTTTTAGAGAGAGGGGAAGGAAGGGAGAAAGAGAGGGAGAAAAACATTGATGTGAGAGAAATACATTAATTTGTTGCCTCTTGCACGCCCCCAACTGGGGACCTGGCCCACAACCCAGGCCTGTGCCCTGACTGGGAATTGAACCCGTGACTTTTTTAGTTCACAGCCCAGTGCTCAATCCACTGAGCTGCACTAACCAGGACAAGATTTATTTTTTTTTTTAAGATTTTATTTATTTATTTTTAGAGACAGGGGAAGGAAGGGAGAAAGATGAAGAGAGAAGCATGAATGTGTGGTTGCCTCTCACACGCCCCCCCATGGATAACTGGCCCACAACCCAGCCATGTGCCCAGACCGGGAATCGAACCAGTGACCCCTTGGTTCACAGGCTGATGACACTCAATCCACTGAGCCACACCAGCCAGGGAAAGATTTATTTTTCATAGAACTTCTAACCAGACTTAAGTTTTTTTATGCGTATGTGGAAAAACTCACATTTAACTCACTTCAGAAAATCTGAACTTGTTACTTTTTTCTTTTCCATCCTACCCACCTTCCTTGACTTACTCTTAAGCTGCACCCTTGTGCAATCAATGGTAGTAATTTTTAGATTTTTTTTCTTTTTTGATACTGACTTTTCTGAATAGGAAAGGGACAGTTTTGACCTTTGCTTTCATCTTTCTGCAACTTCTGCCACCTTATCTCGTGGTCAGTGAGCAGGAGGGTCAGAAAGGGAACGGTGTCATCTGAGACTGAGGGTGTAACTGGACCTGAGGACACGAGGGCTTTTCAGAGCTGAGAGTGTGAAGCCTGTGCTTCACACAGAGTCCCACTGGGTGCCGTCACATGTTCCACTAGAAGTCCGACACACTCGACCAGCGTGTGAGCCAGCCTGGCTGTGCCCAGGGGAGGGGCTGCTTCAGAAGCCTCCGTCCTAGGACAGACACAGTGCGGTGCACAGGGGTCCCCACGCAAGATGTTCAGACACGCTCCCCTTTGTCCCCCAGGCTGAAGGAGGATGCCAAGAAGGCCATAGAAGAACTCGGAAGCAAGGAGATCAGGACCGTGCAGTTCAGATCAAGCTGGGTGTTTCTCACAGCGAAAGGCTTTGAACTTCCTGCAGGAATTCAGAGAGAGAAGGTAAGTGGCAGTAGTGTTTTCTGAGTACAGTTAGTATACAATCTCATACAGGGTCTGGCAGAAGTAGTACCATTGAGTGTGGTTGTAGGGTACGTGAATGCCTCACACGAGATGGACAGCAATTTGAACATTTCACCTAAAATGTCACATGGTGTGCTTGGGCGTGATAGTGTTATGTTACAGAATTACGTGCTTATGATTTTGTAATAAAAGATTTTTTCAGATTTTATATATTTATTTTTAGGGAGAGGGGAGGGGAAGAGAAAGAGAGGGAGAGAAACACCAATGTGTTTCTCTCATGTGGTTCCCACTGGGGGACTCCACTGGCCTGCAACCCAGGCATGTGCCCTGACTGGGAATCAAACCAGCGACCCTATGGTTCTCAGCCCACACTCAGTCCACTGAGCTACACTAGCCCGGGCAATAAAAGATTTTTATGGAATAAAAAGTGGGGTGTTATTTGTGCCAGACCCTGTATTAGTTCCAGGTGTGCAATACAGGGATTGAACATTTATACACCTTATGATGTCATCACCACAGTAAGTCTGGTAACCACTGTCACCATGCATACTTAGTGCAAGGGGGGTGGTCTTTAAATGTCCCTTCCTACAGATGGTTAGTGTAGTGTGGGCCGTGACATGAATGGCTGCCGGTCAGTTACAACCCTTTGTCTCCGAACACAGCCTTGTGCACAGGGCATGCCACAGAGGGCACCGCAGAGATGGTCCCCTGGTCTGACCCCTTGGTTCTCCGCTGAGGGTTCCTTGTTCCTAAGTCTGGGAAATGCCCCACTGTTCACTCAGTAGGTGCTTGATACATCATTCCAGGGAAGACCGTCCACGCTAAGAAGTCTGGAAACCTTCCTCATGACATCAGCATTAGAAAGGCACTTGGCTGAAATTTCAATTTTCAAATCTCTTTAAACTAGAAAATTCTGAGTGGGCTATTGGAATTGATTTTCCATCACGCTGAGGTCCCCCCCCACAGTTCTCTCTCTCCTTGGCCCCCACGTGGGGATCACGGCGGGACTCGCCGTTAAGGTGGTTCTGTGGTCACCTGCGCCTGTGCACCTGAAGCTAGTCTAAAAGGGTGGGCACCAGACACTGGATAAGCTCTCTTTTGTGCCCACATTGTTTAGGGATAGATAAGGATGTGCATTATACATGGGTAGTGCCTGAAATGCCTTGTATCTGTTCTTGCATTGTATAATTATTTGTTACATAAAATTTCTTGTACCATAACATGTTCAAGAATAAATGCTCAAATTCCTTTATAATACAAAAAAAAACAAGTATCTAAATAAAAATACACTAAAACTCAAATTAAATTAAAACGAAAGATCTTTTTCCTGAAAGTCTGAGCCAAAAATGTGAGTGCGCATTGTACACGGGGCAAAATATGGTATTTGAGATTTCCAGAATAGAGAAAACCCATAGAGAGAGAAAACAGACTAGCGAGTCCCTGGGGCTGTGAGGGGTGCAGGTGTATGGCGTCTTGCACAGGCGAGGAAAACATTCTAAAATCGACTGTGATGGTTGCCTATCTCTGTGAGTGTACTAAAAGCCATTGAGTTCACTTTGGGTGAGTTTTGCAAGATGCATGTTATATCTCAAAGCTATTATATAAAAAGAATGTGTAACTAGAATCCCAAAGATTAGAATGCACATTAATCTTTCTGAGCATTAAGTTGAGGCGCCTCCATTACCTGCGGAAGAACTGAAGATATGAAGGACTAAGCCTGCTTCGACATGAACATGCGTTTGCTGAGCTGGGAGTTCTGCAGTTACCTAAAAAATACATAGTCCCACTCCCAAAGAACTGGGAACTCAACAGTACAGCTGTGCTGTACCGTATCAGGATAGCAGCTGTGAGCCAAACTTGATTTACGTTTATTAAGCTAGCATTGCATTCATTACAATTAGATAGAACTTAAAATTCAGTTCATCACTGACGCTAGGCACGTTTCAAGTACTCCATAGCAGAACGTGGCTAGTGGCTATTCTATTGGGTAGTGTCGATCACAGAATATTCACGTCATTGCAGAAAGTTCTGGAGCTGCACTAAGGCCTGGTTCCAATAGTATTTGGAAGCACATGGAGAGAAAATCAAGCCCCCAGACTAGGTTGGAGCAAATTTCATTCTAGGAAGCAATCAAAAGAATCACCTCCTAGCTATAGGATTTGCTCATGGCTGACATGTTAAATATTTGTTGAGTAGCAAATAAAATTCTTTTCTTTCTTTTACACAGATCAACCACTCTGATGATGCAAAGAACAGATACTTGGGCTGGCCCGCAGAAGTACAGATAGAAGGCTGTATACCGAAAGAACCAAGCTAACATTGTGCAGACAATAAAAGTATTTTTATAGACAAATGAGTCATGGAGTGGCCTGTAAATCTTACCCAACAGCCAATATTTGATGTTTTAGGTTTTGTCACCAAGCAACCAATGTTTGCTGGTGGCATGAAATCTTGGCACACAGTATTTTTATGCCAGTCTGTGTGTGGTGAAGATATCCATGAGCAGAAAGACCGGCACGGATGGAAATTGTTAAATGAAGGGATTTAACCTGGAAAGGAGAGGGTGGGGGGAGGTAGCCACCGCTTGCCTGTGTGTGCAGGTATCTTGCGATCGCGTCCGGACCCTGCAGTCCAGACAGCTCTGCAGAGAGAAAACCTTGACTCTGTCATTGCTGAGCAGCCCCTCCGCTGGGCAGTCCTCTCCTGGGAGAACGGGCAGCGGTCAGAGCATCTAGCAAAGCCTCCTCTGCCAACTCCGTTTGAGCCTTTGCTCCCTTCCTGTGGGTCCATGAACTTCCTCTTTGCCGCACAAATCTGGGCGCCTCCCACCTTCTGCCACCGGGGGTGCAGTAGTGCAGGGACAGAGTGTCTGCCTCCCTCCCTGTGGGGTGTCACGCCAGTGGGGGTGGGGAGGGAAGAGCTGCAACAGGACAAGGGGGGGCTGGCCTCAGGGGGACAACTGTACACTATACGTCCGGCTTTCTAGAAGACTCATCATTAAAGCCAGACACCCAAGGTGGGCACACTCTGGGAAGCATGTCCAGTGATACATATGAGGTGGGCCTGACATGCCCAGGTCCTGGCCAAGTGCTCCTCCTAACTGTCTCTCCAAGCCTGGCCAGCGGAAAAGCTAGGGGACTTTGATGCCAGATTCGTAACCCTTCTCTGAGCCTTGAGTTCCTCGTTTGTAAGGTGGAGGGATTGGAATAAAGGATGGGTTCAAGCACTTTTATCAGCAGAAATCCTTTCAAGAACATGATCGCACAGGGCATGCTCAGCATCTCAAACCACCCAAACCACAATGGCTCCCACCGGCACTGACTTCTCCCTCGAGCTTCGTGTGGGCCACAGGTCACCCAAGGCTGGGCCCCGAACACTGGGAGCCAGGCAGCAGCAGGGTCCCTGTCAGGCACTGAAGCCAGAGGGAGCAAAAATCCACATGCCCCCAAGCACTGGCCAGGCCCCGGACTGAGCCCCACCTCCCCGCTCTGTGACCCCGGAGCTGCTGGGGCCTGTCAACAGGGTGGCCCTGGGCGGGGTGAATGCCTGTGAGCCCGGAATACAATGACTGGTGGTTTGGGTTTGGTTTTGTTTTACTTTTATGAGTGTTTACTTTATGCTGAACTTACTCCAGGCCGTCAGTTTCTGTTTCTTCAGTTTCTCCTGGGATATCTTTCTCTTCCGCACAGCCTCCTCTTCCAGATTGAGACCAAGCTGCCCGTTTTCACCGGGATCCTCTGAGCGTGGCGAGGAGAGCTCGTGTGTGGGTGAATCCATTGGAGAGTTCGTGAGCTCTGAGCCACGTCTGGGGGGCTTCATTCGCCTGGATGGGCTCCAGGACCAGCGGGCCTACCACTAGACCCCCAGCTTCAGCTCCAGCGTTTGCCCTGGGCACACCTCCCAGCCCCACTATTGCACCGACAGAATGGTGCCCACTGCTCCGGTAAAGGGACTTCCTTTGATGCTCGGTGGCTCTTCAGATAGGCACCCTGGATGGCCTGGGCAGTTTCCTTAGTGTTCTTAAAGGGAAACTGAAGATTCAAACCTCTGCAGGATTTTATGGAATTTTCTGGTCCAAGTGAATAGTGAAGAATTTTTAGAGGTCACCTCTGGCGGCTTTGGGGAAGAGCAGGGATAAGTGACTGTGAGCAGCCAAGCGTGGTGCTCAGGGCCACGGAGGAACCGGGGCCTGCTGGCCTTCTGCCCTGGGCAGCGACCCCTCACGGAGCTGGGGCCCCTCCAGCAGAGCAGCCTGCAGGCCTCCGCCCGCAGCAGGAGATCCTCACTCAGGCTCCAGGCACGCTACGTTTTGTCTCCCCAAAATTCCTAAATTGAATCCTAACCTCCAGCATCTCAAAATTCAGAAAGAAGGGCATTGCAGCTATCATAAGAGTAGGGTGGCCCCTAAGCCAGTACAATCAATGTCCTGATTAAAAGTTACGAACATTAGTCCTGGCTGGTGTGGCTCAGTGGATTGAATGCAGGCCTGGGCACCTTCAATTCCCAGCCAGGGCACACGCCTGGGTTGCTGGCCGGGTCCCCAGTAGGGGGCGCATGAGAGGCAACCACACATTGATGTTTCCCTCTTTCTCCCTCCCTTCCCATGTGTCTAAAACATAAATAAATAAAATCTTTAAAACAACGTTAGGGACTTTAGGACACAGACACACGGGCAGGGAGAAAGCCCTTCGAAGAGGAAGGCGGAGCTCAGGGCGATCCTTCTACGAGCCAGGCCGAGGAGCCCCAAAGGGGGCCAGCAGACCAGCAGGACCTGCAGGAGAGGACTGAGCATATTCTCCCTCAGAGCGTTCAGGGGGAGCGCAGCCCTGCCCACACCTCGGCCTTAGACTTCTGGCCTTAAAATCCTGGGGAATAAATCGCTGTTGTTTCAGCCGCTCAGATTCCGGCGCCTTGTACGGCAGCCCAGGGCACCCATAAAGCTCTCTTTAGGCTGTAAACTCTTCGGTACCCATAGCATTCCTGCATTTTCTAAAAAGGTGGGAGGGGCTGAACCTTTATTCCTTTTTCTTTTTCCTTTTTTAATTTTTTTACTCTGGCTGAAATGACTACACCTTCGCAGCAGGGCTGATTGTAATGCACTGTAACGGGTCAAACCCCAGGGGCACTGCTGGGCAGCCACGTCCAGAAACCCCACCTGGGGCTGGCAAGCTCCCAGGGCACCCCAATCCACCACCCTGTGACGCCTCGGGCCCCTTCCTCTCAGCTGCCTCTGCCACTCTCGCTGGTGCGTCCCCTACATGGGGCCCAGGACTCTGCATTGCCATGTCCTGTTTGCCACCTACCTGGGCGCTGAGTGCTGAGACTGTCATCCCTGGGCCCCAGCCCTGGATGAGGGGGAGGCTCGAATACCGTGGTGTGATGCCACCTGCTGCTCACCTGAAAAGCTTGAAACGAGTGTCAGAAACTAGAGACCCTTACTAAACTATCTCCCTCAGCTGTGCCCTTGGCAATACTTCTTTTCCAGAGCTGTGCTTTCCACCTAAAATTTCATTTAAGCCTATTAAATAGCTCAGTGGTCAGGAGAGCAGCTTCCACACTACAACCCGTTTGGAGATTGCTCTGCTGAGTTGCAGGTGTGTGGTTCAGGCCCGCGTGCTGCAGCGATTCCCCTTAGCAGGTCTCGTCAGACGCACCTGAATGCAGCAGTGGGACACCATCTGGACCCGTCATCGCCCCAGGGTCCCCTCCTCCATGCTCCCTGTTCAGCGCTTCTACCTTCAGAGCCTGGAGGCCACTAAGGGGGGTTGAGGGTGACCCCCAGCTACGCTCTGTGCACCCTCTTCCTGAGAATCCCCTTGACCCTCGCTGCAGGGGCAGGAGTCAGAGGTGGTAGCCATTCCCCTTTCTGGGTTCCAGACCCCCCGAGGGGCCAGCTGCAGAGCAGGAGGGCCACCACTGACCAGGCAGCAGGCTGGGAAGTACCCAGGGAACAGGTGCCGGGAGCTGGGGGATAGAGGGGGACAGGCAGAGTGCAGAGGACTTCGGGGCCGTAAAAACCCTACCCCCTGTGACACTGTGATGGTGGTCACTTGTTCTTATACATTTCTCCAAACCCACAGAATGCCCGACGCCAAGAGTGAATCCCTCAGGGGTGTCCAACATTTTGGCGTCTCTGGGCCACACTAGAAGAAGAAGAGTTGTCTTGGGCCACACATTAAATACATTGTGACACATAATCACACAAAAAAATCTCATCATGTTTTAAGTAAATGTACGAGTTTGTGTTGGGCCGCACTCACAGCCATCCTGGGCTGCATGTGGCCCAGGGGCTGCGGGTTGGACACCCCTGCAAAGCCAAGTGGGGACTCTAGGCAAACAAGTATTTATACAGTCCCAAAATTACAATTGTCCCTTTGAAGGCACGTGCAAGGCTGATGTAGCCCCTGGTGACAATTAGTTTGACACTGGTGATCTAGGAGAAATGGTAGAACTCAGGTGTTCAAGAGTTCAGCCTGAATTGATAGGCTTAAGTGACTAATGCAGGTGGAAAGCTGTTATTCCAAAACTGTAAAGCTTTTGGATAAAGACTCCTTTCCTTTATCACCAAACTTTTGCCTCTGGAATTTTGCCTGAGGGTAGCTGTGGGTGCAGGACCTGATTGCTATTCAGTGACCCATGCAGACAAATGAGGCGGGGCTCCTTCAGCCCTCTGGCCCTCTTATGGGAAAGAAGTGCGCCAAGGCAGGCAGCCCTTGATGGGGGAGCTCAAGAGTTGGAAAAGTTTAGTTTTAAGTAATAGTTAATAAACTTGGTAATTAATGAACCTAAAAAGCTATTGTTTCGGGAACCGAAGATTTCATCAGTGCTGTCGGCTCCCTGACAAGGCAAGAGGAAAGGGAGGCTTTCAGGGGGTTGGCCCGGGGTGAGCTGCCGCTGCCCACCGCTGCCCTGCTTGCAAGTCTCGAGGGGTCCCTTACAGTTTAGGAGACACGGGTGTGAGAGAGACGAAAGACGCAGATGCACTCCAGAGAGAGCGCACGCTCGGTCTGGTCTAAGGGTTCTTATCTAAGTGCGGGGATTTTAGGGCAGGTCTTCAGGAAGGGTCTCAGCAGAATATTCATCAGCTTTATGCCGGTGCAGCGGAAGGAGATTTATTCCCGACTCCATCCGTCCTTGGGTGCGGTTGGTGAAATAGACCTCAATTGGGTTGCTGCTGTCCGTCTCCCTGGGTGGGGTGATTGCAGCTCTTCCCCTCTGGGTGCAGGGGAGAGTGTGACCCATTCACTCCTTGCTCAGGGAAGATAAGATTTTGAGATTTCCTAGGTGGCTGTAAACTCCTTGGTCTTGAACCATCTGCCTCAGATTCCCTGGTCCACTGGTCCTGGCCTGCTCGCCTGTCTCATTCTGACACCACGACATCTGGAACAGGGCGTGTCCTTGACTGAGGAGAGGGTGTCACCAGCCAAGACCTTCCCACCCCTGGGTGGGCCTTTGTGTCACTCTCGCTGGAAGACATGGGCACCGCCAGCCCCAGGCCAGCCCCCATGGGCACCGCAGGCAGCCCCCCATGCAGATCCCTCGGGGGGTCCTGCACAGCCCCCATGCAGGACCTCAGACAACATTCCGATGCCCAACGGGCTTGAAGTGGACCCTCTGAGAGAGAGGGGTCAGTGGGTGCGGACCCCAAAGTGCCCTCTCTGCTGCTGTGCCCAGAGGGAGCACACCCCCCGGGGAACATCCCCTTCCTGTCCACAGGAGACATCCACACCTGTAAGCATGTGTGTGAATTTATCGGAACCAAGCTGGCGACCATGGCCAGGAAGCAAGATCTCAACGGACTGAGCGGTGCTGCCGAGAAGGGCAGTTTCTCGCTCCATTTCACACACGGCAACCAAAGGCGGGGCGCGAGGGGGTTACAGGAAATCCGTCGGCAGAGGTTAGAGAGGTGAGAGAAAGCAAAGGGGCAGGGCTCTCTGGGACTGGAGGAAAAGTACAACCAATAGCCCCTTACTCCTTTTACATTTGTGGGTCTGGGATGGTTAACAGTTAGCAATTAACACGATAATAACAATGAGGGGATTTGGTTCCATGGTTGTGCCTTGAGATTCTGGAAAAAAAACAATTACTTTGATACCCCGAAGGTATGTTATCTAGTACATTATCCTACACACACACACACACACACACACACACACACACACACACACACCCGGACAGCTCAGTTAGAGTAAAGGTTGATTGTTGATGGGGAAAAATACTGTGCTCGGACATGACTGCCTGCCATGAATGAATTTTTGTTAGAAAGTTTTAATCTCAGACCATCTCTGAGTTTGTAAGACCATCAGGCAGGCCTCCCCTGAGCTGGTCGGGCTCAGTGTGTGGCCGCCTTTTCCACCCGCAGCTCCCTCCACCTCGCTGACTTGGGGAAACGGTTTGCCTGGTCTCCTTTGTATGGGGGAGGGGAACACACACGGGGAAGGAGAGGCCCGTCAGAGGGTGGGCCTGCTCTGGATCAGCTGGCGGTGGGGCCAGTGAGCGCACAGGGGCCCCAAGAACCAGCCCTGCGCTCCGAGGCTGCTTAGGCGTGGGGTTCCTTCCGGGGGACTGTCACCGTCCTCTGGCAACAAGGACCCCGTGTCTGTCCTTCAGTTGGCGTCTGCAGGTGAGCAGCTGTGGGCTGAGGGGTGTGCAAAGGGGGCGCTGTGCTGATGGGGAGTGGAAGGTCCCCCAGGTGTTCATGCTAAACCAGCATGCACTCTGTCCAGCTCCAAAGGTGCCTTCTGTAAAAAAATGAAACAACAAACCCCAATGGGTCCCTCATGCTAAGCCCACACCACCAAACCAAGCCTTAAACCCTAACCTAACTGCAGTTCTTCCCAAGGATGTAGCGATCCGAACTGGTCAGTCTGGAATTGCACGGTCCACAGCGGCTAGGTATTCTGCTGGGCAGGCCCCTTGGGTCCCCCAAACAAAGACGCCATGATTCTTTTTTTCCTTCTCCCCCACTCCCGCCTGTGGAGACTTTCACTCCTGCAGCCATTGAGAGCTTCTCCGCATCTGCGGGATGAGAGGCCGCCCCATTCACGAATCATTAAAGCCAATTCGATCTTTAAATCCACTCGGTTGAATTGTTTTCGTTCTCACCTGAGGATATGCTTACTGATTTTATAGAGAGGAATGGAGTGGGGTTGAGGGGACGGGGGTGGGGGGAGAGAAACATCCATCAGTTGCCTCCCTCAGGAGCCCGGACCAAGAATCAAACCTACAACCTTTTCGGTGCCCAGTCACAGATGACACTCCAACCTATTGGGACACCCAGCCCGGGCTACTCCGTTGAATTTTGTTTTTTTAACACTTTCATCTTTCCTGGAGCAGTGCAGGTGCCGGCCCGTTGGAAAAGCTGTCCGTGGAGAAACAGAGGCATCACCCTGCAGAGTCGCTGGGTCCCCCTGGAGGACCCGGGTCCTCAGCTGCCCCTGGGACTCTGGCGTAGTGGGGCCAGGATCGGGTCCTGGAGGGCAGACCAGGAAGATGCCCATGACCTCCTAATGCCAGCATCCCCCACCCCCGGCTGCTGTGGCTCAGTGGACTGGGCGCTGGCAGCCATCAGGGAGGTGGCAGTTTCAGTTCCCGGTCAGGGCATGTTCCTGAGTTGTCCGCCAGGTCCCCGGGTGGGGGTGTGTGAGGGGGCAACAGATGGATGATTTTCTCCCTCCCTTCCAACGTATTTTTAAAAAACACTTTCTAAGCCTCTCAATTCCTTCTTTGAAGAAAAACTTGCTCACAAGGGCAGTGAGTAAAGATGTGGTCAAGATTATTCTTTCTTAACTCACAGAGTTTTGGAAAGGAGGGGGGCAGTGGAGACCGAACTGAGGCCAGCTTCCCCCTCCTGCCCCAGCCCCGAGTCCTGGGGGCTCCTTGGGGTTTCTAGCTGCTGCTCTGGTGGTGGGAAGGCTGGGGTCTCTCCACTCCCATCACAGTGGTGGGGAGCCTTGGCACATGGCAGGGGGTCCCCCTGCTTTGTGCCAGGTGAAGTGACTGAAGACCAGAGCATCACGCAGGCTCGGGCAGAGTTAGGATTAGGGTTAGGGTGGGGGTCGCAGTTCCTGGCCTGGAGCCCGGGGTTTTGCGGGGCTCCGCCCTTCCCCTGGCCCACCGGCTGCCTGCAAATGCTCCAAGTGTTGCGGGAATCAGTGCACTTCCCCTCGCTGGGTAGTCAGCACTCAGCACGGGACAGCGAGAAGGGGGGACACCTGTCTGGCGCGACTCAGGCGTGAAGCCAGCAGAACGTCTCGGGACCTTCAAAGCGTATACATGAGTAAACATCCAGCATGAGCGTCCGGCACACACCCAGGAGCTGTCTACAGTCGTTCGAAAGAGACAGTGAGACCCTCAGTTCCTCGGTCGCGGGAGCCACATTCCAAGGGCTCCGTGGCCTCCTGTGGCCGGTGCCGGACAGCACAGAGGAGAGCAGTCCCACCATTGCAGAAAGTCCCCTGGGACACCGCCGCTCCAAGTCCCCGGCTCTCCCAAGCGCATCCCCGGGGCAGCCTCCCCCCGAAAACTTGTTAGCAATGCAGATTACGGTCCACGCCCCAGAGCCCCAGCCTCAATCCCCCGGGGGGCCCCCACTCTGTTCCCAGACCCCCTGGGGAGATTCATCGGAAGAAAGCTGTTGATCTTTCAGTTTCATTTCTGTGGTCAAGACATCGGTTTCATTTCTCTGGCTGTTGGCGAGAGTGGAGAGGAGCGTGATCCGCTCACCAGATAGAAGGGAAACGCTGGAGAGAAGACGGGCGATTTCGAGATCCCGGGGTCCCCGTCCTGAAGGCTCGCAGGTAAGGGCTGGCCTGGGCTGGGAGGGCTTCCTGACGAGGTTTTATGAAACGGGTGTGACTTTTCTTTTTTTATTTTTAATGATATTTTATAGATTATGCTATTTCGGTTGTCCTGATTTCTCCCTTTTGTCCCCCCTCCACCCAGCAATGCCCACCCCCTCCGGCAATCCCCCCACATTGGTTCATGTTAAGTTCTTTATCATAAATTCTTCGGCTCCTCCATTTCCTACACTGTACTCCACTCGCCCGCCCCCCCAACCCCATGGCTGTTCTGTAACAACCTGTTCGTACTTCTTAATCCCCTCGCCCCCTCACCCAGGTCTGACTTTTCAAAGGATTGCCTGGTAAACTTGTCTGGTGAGGGGAGGCAGGAGCCATTAGAGAAGTTTCTTATCTTGTTAGGATCCCTGTGGGTGCTGCTCCCCCTCCCCTTCGCGGCTCCCCCTCCCCCCGTCCCCCACCAGCCAGCGCCCGGAGGACACATTCCAGAGAGGGCGTGGCCATTCGGGAATCCCAGGACGACCCTTCTTCCTTGCAGGGTCTGTGGGGCACACATATCCGGGGCCGGGTGGGAGCTTGGTGCCTGTGTGATACTGTGATTTGTAACGACACGGGATATATTAACTGTGGTTACCACGCAGTGTGTCACAGCCCTGTAGTTAAACGTACTGAACTGAGTGTCTGAATGTTGCTGAGAGAACAGATCTTTAAAGTCCTGCTCATCACAGGAAGAGAATGCTATAACCGTGTGTGGGCAGGGATGTTAACCAAGCTTGTTGTGGTTATCGGCTCACAAAATATACAAATACCAAAAAAAAACCCACTATTTTTTGGCCTGTGTCTCACTTCCAGCCACAGAGCTCCTAAAACCCTAGGCATTTCCTCAGTGATGAGAATGTTGTGGTTTGTGATGTAAATGAGGTCGTGTTTAGATAGCTGCTGGTCACCGGGGAACAAAGTCTGTGATTAGAGGGTCCCCCAGGTCAGCTCCACCCCCATCCTCCAGGAAGGGAAGACTCTTTCACTGGTGAGCATGGAGGTTGAATCAGTCACCAGTAGCTAATGACTCCATTGGGCGTGCCGCTGTTTTGAAGCCTCCATTAAAACCCCGAGGATGGGGATGAGAGAGCTTCCAGGTCTCTCATGTCCCTGCCTGTTCCTCTGTCTGCCGGTTGCTGAGTTACCCTCTTTTGCGGTACACCAGCGATCTGGGAAGGAACATGTTTCTCTGAGTTCTGTGAGCCGCTCTAGCAAATTATTCGAAACCGAGGAGCGGGCGGTTGGAACCTCTGATCTATAGCCAGTTGGTCAGAAACACAGGTGACAACCTGGACTTGCCCTTGGCGTCTGCAGTGGGTGGAATGGGGGCGTGAGCAGGCACGACCTTGTGGAATGCAGTGCAATCTCCAGGCAGGTAGCACTGGGGCCGCAGGGGCGAAACCACGTGGGAGTTGGTGTCAGAATCAGAGCCTGGTCTCTGGGCTTCGGGAGCCCTTTGTGTGGTGCCGGTGTGTGGTGCTGGTGGCAGAGGGCCACCCTCCTGAGGGGGACAAGGCACTGATTTCTGGCATTTGCTGATGCCCTGTTGTAACTTGCCTTAACTTACTCTGCCTTCCAATTTTTACTTGGAGACATTGATGCCAAGTGCACCCAGCAAGCAGCGGCATCTGGGGGAACAGACTGGATGCAAATCGTGAAACAGTATAACAAAGTGCCACAGTTCGGTGACATAAATGACAGACACTTATTCCTCCCGGCCCTGAAGGCTGAGGTCGAGGTTTCGGCAGGGGTGGTTCCTCCCTGGTCTCTTCCAGCACCTGGTCCTTGCCAACCATCCTCGGCATTGTTTGGGACGATATCTCCAGATGCTGTGGTGGCCCCTTCAGGTCATGCCACCTGCAAGAAGAAATCCAGGCCACACGGTCACCCATGACATACGACCAATCTGGCAGACATTGCCGGACAGTCACACAGCTTGCGGTTGCCCTGCCCTTCGCAAAGAACTTCGAGGTTAAGCAGAGGAAAGGGTTGGACTTGGTCTCCACTTCCGTTCTCTTTCCTGGAAACTGTGATAAAATCTCAGTGAGCCAGCTTGTCGTGGTGTGCTGCATTTAGGAGAAACTATTTCCTCGTTAGTGGGGAAGGAGGCAAAACACCCGTGCGGGCCCATCTGAGGGGTCATGCAGAGTTAGCGCAGGATGCCAGGCCAAGGGAGGGAGCGTTCTGAATTAACGGCGCCTCTCTCCTCCCTGCGGTGTGGCCTCGGCAGCAGACCTGCGCTGCCATGCATCCAGGGGGCCAGGCACGCCCAGGAATGGATGCAGGACGCTGGGGTTCAGGCCCATGGGTCCTACCAGGACTGCTCGCAGGCTCAGTGAAGCGGTGTGTGGGAAGCTCAAAACACACTCAAGTCAAAAATGGCCCAAAGACAGGGGCTCAGGGCGGAAGGGCCTGTCTCCCAGAGGGGCGTTTCTGAAATCTGCCTGTCACTGGTGGCACTCTGCCACTTGGTTCCAAAATCTGAATAGCTCTACTGTTTCCTTGCTATCAAAGTGAAAAATTGTCTGTTGGCAACCCAAGGCTGTGACCTTCCAGCGAGGGCAGAGGGGGTGGGGTGGGGACAGGACAGTACCCCTGTTGCTTAAGTTGTCTGAACCCCCTGCACGTCTCATGGGAAATTCGGGATGATGTGACTGAGGCGAGCAGAGCATGCACCTCTGTCTGGGGCCCCTGAGGAGCAAGCCCTGGGCCCCTAGAACTCCTGCCTGACCCCCTTCCTGGAGACAGTGTGGAGACACAGGGAGAAGATAGCCACCTACAAGCCAGGACAGAGGCCTGGAGCAGATGCTCCTTCACAGCCTCATCCGGAACCAGCCCCCAGGCTGGTTCTGGCGGCCCCGGCGAACAAGGAGCGTACCAGGCTAGGGTGGTCCCGTGTGCAGGACTGATTTAGGCTCTTCTGGGTGACCCAGACCCGTGACAAGGACATGTGGGCTGGAAAGAGAAACCTGCGTTAATCCCTGGGGATCCTAGAACAGAATGGAAGAATTTTGTCAGCTGAATTCTGGCGTCCCCATGACTTCAATGGGCTATGGCATGTATTCAAAGAAGACTATAGAATATGAACTAGGACCTGTTCTACCTGCTGTCAAAGGAGAGTTCAGCGGGGGGACACAAGCACAGGCCACATCCTCCCCACAGAGCAGAGCGTGGCATTCTCAGGTCCCGACACTCCAGCCTCTGCCAGGAAGGCTCCTCCCCACGGGTCACCAAAGGTCGGCTCCACTGCTCATTCCGTTTCCAGTTGGTAGGCACATCCTCAAATACTTCTGTGAAGATTCGATCGGGGAAATAACACCACCCCCAGTACGTCTGACCCGCTCCCTGCCTTCCTCCCAGAGCCTGTTCTCTGTTGGTTGGCTTGTTTATTTCAGGGCCTCCCGCTAGAAGTGGGAAGTGAGATTTTGTGAGGCTTGTGTGGGCAGGGATGTGTCCCACACCCCATGCCGAGAGTGCCATGTGTGGACTAGGTCCTCAGATTGGTTTCCTAGACTCTTGTCACCAGAGGCTGTTGTCACCAAAAGCCCCAGGCAAGGGCAGCCTAGACAACAGACCTTTGTTCCCACAGAAGTCTGAGGTCCGGTGTGGGCAGGGCTGGTGCTTCTGAGGCCTCCCTCCTGGGCGTGTAGACAGCTGTCTTCTCCCTGCGTCCTGGTCTCCTCTTCTCAGAGGGACACGGGCGGGCTACGTGGGATTAGGGCCCCGACCTGACAGCCTCCTTTTTCACCTTTTCTCCTCCTTAAAGGCCCAACTCCAATCAAGTCCCACTCTAAGGTGCTGGGGGTTACGCATTCAACACCTGAATTTGGAGGGGGGACGCACAATTCAGCCCATAACAATCCTCAACGAGTATTTCTTGAACGAATGCATGAACTAGGCCTCCTTTAAAAAAAAAGATTTTATTTACTTATTTTTAGAGAGAGGGAAAGGGAAGAAGAAAGAGGGAGAGAAACATCAGGTTGTGGTTGCCTCTCACACAACCCCTACTGGGGACCTGGCCTGCAACCCAGGCATGTGCCCTAACCAGGAATCGAACTGGCAACCCTTTGATTCACAGGCTGGTACTCAACCACTGAGCCACCCCAGCCAGGGCGGCCTCCTTTTGTTAAGTGAGCCACCACACGCACAAAGCTGTGAGTGTGCACATCTGTTTTGAGGAAAGGGAGGGTTTTGGCCCAGCATTCAGAGAAGAGATGCCGTAAATACAGGAAAATTCAGCTGGGGCCACACTTTTTAGGGGCTTTGTTCTGAGAAAAGGGCACTGAAATTTCTAGAAGGGGTATTGACTCGGAGAGCTAGGGCTCAGGAGGTGAGTGCATCTCCGCCCAACGCCGGGAGGGAGAGAGGGCGGGGTGGGGCTGAGGGACTGCAGCTGAAGGGGGAGTGTAAGTGGAATTTCCCAAGTCCAGCTGATGGCCTGCCCGAGGCCTGGAGACTCTAGTCCCTCCCACTGCGTTAGTGCCCCGAGGCTGCCAAATTACGCAGGCCTGGGGGCTGGAACGACGGAAACGGCTTATCTCCCAGTCAGGGAGCCCAGAAGTTCACAAGGTTAGCTTCTCCCAGAGACTGTGCGGGAGGGTCCGTCCCACCGCTCTGTCCGAAATTCTGGTGGCTCCTGGGTGTGCTTGGGGCTGGGGCCTCCTCAGCCCAGTTTCTGCCCCCTGTCTTCCCATGGCCTCCACCCCTCTGGGTCCCAGTGTCTCAAACTTCCCCTTGCTTGTCTCTCTTTGGATTTAGGGCCCACTGTCATTTGCATATCCTTGCCTTAATCGCATATGCAAACATCCTTTTTCTAAATAAAGTCACATTCATGATTCCAGGTGGCTGTGCAGGTGAGGGGGTGGAGGAGCCACCTTTGAAGCCGCCGCCTCAGTCCTTTCCTAGACGGGAGGGGCTGTGCTGCATGGGGCGGGGGGTGGGGGGGTGGGGAGGGCGCATGTTGCCTCGAGTTGCCTGCTGGGGTCCGAGCCCTGGCTCCACCAACACCTGGAGCTTCCTGTACTTCAGTTTCCTGACCCGGAAAATGCAGATAAGCAGCTAACGTGGGTAGGACTATTGTCAAAACAAAATGAGTGCAACCCCAGGCAGGTGAGGCAAGCCCTCCCCACCGCCAGCTATTCCTCACAGTGCTGCCTTTATCTGATTCTAGGCCCCGGATGCGGGGAAAGGAGACCCCCACCCTCACCCCTCCCAGAGTCCCCAGCAGACTGACTGAGTCTGGGGGACAAACAGTGGGGATGGGGGGCGGGCGCTGGGGCTGGCGTCCAGAGGGCCTGGGAGACGCTACCTCCCATCTCCACCCCTAACAGTCCCCTGCTTGATCCTGAGCCACAGGTGTCTCAGAGTGACAGGGGAACATCCACACTCTCCTGTGGAAATGTGGAGTCTACAGCCCCTGTCCCCAAGCCCTGGGCACCCATGGAGACCCCACTTGTTCTCTGTCCATGTTTGCCACCCACAGCCCCTCCTGCAGAAACAGGCCTCTGCCAGGACCCGGGGCGCCCCCATGTCTGTGTGCAGGGGTGGGCTGTCCTGGGGCTGCATGAGCTGGGGCTGGCAAGGTGCAGCCCGGGGGAGGACCACTGGGTGACTTCGGGCCACTGTCCCATTCTGTGTCTCTGCAGAGCGTGTCGAGAAGATCACAGGTGCTGAGCCGCAGGAAACACACCCACCGGCTCCACCTGGCTGCCAGCTGATGCCAAAAGCCCACAGGTCTTGGCCACAGCAGGGACACAATCAGTTTTCTTCCCCAAACAACCCACACATAGAAATGAACCCCTCCCTGAAACAATCGTCACTGTTTCGTGCACCAGGAGGGCAAGCGAGGTTTACCCCCAACAGGCCAGGAGGAGACAAGGACCAAGTTCACCTCAGCAAGAACTTGAACTCGACAGTAAACTCTCAGATGCCAGGAGAAAAGGGACAGAAGGGGACACAGGTGAGTCAGGAGAAGGATGTTCAGGAAAGACACATTCTAGTCACTGGCCCACCACTTGCAATGTCACAGCGGGCGCCCCCAGCTCTCCCAGACAGGTCTCACAAACAGCACAGACACACCCAGTCTCGGGACCTTCCTTGAAGTGAGTCTGGGGGCTTCTGTTCTGTGGGGTGGGGTCTCCTTCCCAGAGCTCCTCCTCCAGCTACTCCTGCCTCCCCCAGCTCTGCAGTCCCAGGGCCCAGCCGCTGCCTCCGGCCTGCAATTCCCACCCCTTGGTACTGTCTCTCGGCTCAGTCAGGCACCTCCACCCCCAGCCGAAGATTCCCGCTTCAGCCAGAGCAAAGCCTCCACAGGAACAAACTGCAGGGACCTCCCCGGAGGCCCTCCTAGGCCCACCTCTCACCACGCTGTCCACAGACCCCCACCAGCAGATGCTCACACCTGCGCAAAGTCCCCGCCGAGGTGGGAGCCTTCTCAGAGGCCAAGGACGTGAGGTCTGCTCTGCCTCTTCCAGGGTCCTGAGAACACCCTGTACAGCCAGTATGAGGAGAGGGTGCGTCCCTGCATTGACCTCATCGACTCCCTGCGGGCCCTGGGCGTGGAGCAGGACCTGGCCCTGCCCGCCATCGCCGTCATCGGAGACCAGAGCTCGGGCAAGAGCTCCGTGTTGGAGGCCCTGTCGGGCGTCGCCCTCCCCAGGGGCAGTGGTGAGTGGCCAGCCACCTGTGGGCCCCCAAGCGTCTGCGGGGCCCCTGAGGTATGAGAGGCAGACTGCTAGGGAGGCCCCTCCCCGGGAGGGCAGACGCTGGACAGCTTTGGTCTGGAGCGCATGGCCTGGGCGGCCCACGCCGCCCCAAGTTTCCCAAGTCCACCTTCACGTGGTGATAGCCCAAGTTGGTCAAGGTCAGGAGCCTGGCTCCTTCTCCCTAGAGGTCTTTGCAAGGGTGTGGAAGCATTTCCTCTCTGACCAGGTAGAATTTGTGAGTGTCAGGTGCCATGTGAAGTCCCTTTGAAGAATGAGTTTTCTGAACATTTTGAGAAGCTGTTAGCCAGGATCATGTGTGATAAGACACATGTTTTTATTTAAAAATATAAAGAAGCTGTTATACAATTTAATAAGATATTTATAAAGGAGAATAAGCAGGAGAAAGACAGAATACTCACAGTGGGTAGACAAGGCCCATCCTGAACCCCTCTTGCTCCGATCTCCTGCCAGCCCTGCCCAGGGGCTGGGCAGCACCGATGCCACCCTGCCATGGCTATCCCCCGGCACAGAGGAGGGTGTGGGGACCCCAGAGAGCAGCACAGTCCCCCACGATAGTCTGCACACCAGGTGCTCGGCCTGCACTCCCTCCCAGCTTCGGGCAGCCTGGTCCTTGATGGCAGGGCCTCCTGGGAGCCCCTGTTAGCCAGGCTCCTGATCCTTGAGAGTGAATTTGGAGGTCAGGGACTCCTTCTCTCTTCCCCGGGTTCACCATTTTGGGGAGAGGCATGCCAGGAGGAGAACGTGGACGTCAGGGGCCAGTGGCAGGCCTATGACCCGGGCGTGTCTCCTGGCTGGGTGGGAGAAGGTCTTCCCTGCGGGGCAGCGCTCATTCATGCTGCAGGTACTCGGGCTTCAGCCCCAGGAAGCTCAGCAGCTTCAGCCTCTCTGAGCTATGGCTGCACCGCAGGGCCCATCCTCCCTCCCCACCCAGCGCCTCTGCAGACCACACCCTTTGAAGGTCCAGGGACCCCTCCTTCCAAATGTCTGGCTTCTCTCCAGGTTCCCGCCATCTTCCCCCTACATATTGGGAGGGTTGGATGGTCATCGTCACCCAGTGGATCTCACTGCTTCCATCTGCCACCTTCCTGGGCTGCCACCTGGACAAACCCAGGCCCCCAGGCCAATGCCCAAGGTGTTTCTAGGGCCAGGTAGTGAGTGGGGGGCATCTGGATCGGGCCGTAGACAGGGACAGAAATGTCAGACAAGGCCTCTGGGGATACTGGGGCAGCTCCTGAGGTGTGGGAGTGAAGGGTACCTTTGACACTTGTTTTTAAAGAAAACGTAGGATGTTTGGGACTCTCTCTCTCTCTCAGGAATCGTGACCAGGTGTCCGCTGGTACTAAAGCTGAAAAAGCAGCTCTCGAGTGAGGTCTCTTGGAAGGGGAAGATCAGCTACCAGAACACGGAGCTCCAGCTTCACGAACCGTCCCAGGTGGAGAGGGAAATCAACAGAGGTAGGGTCGCCACGCTCTCTTCCTTCCGGGCATTTCCACATGCCGGTGCCCCTGCCTCTCACACTGTCCCCTCCTTCCACCTAACTCCTATTCTTTCTTTGGGTCTCAGTTTCCCCTCATCCCTTGGGAAGTGTCCCCACAGGGCCCCCTGCTGCACCCCAGCTGTCCTCATCAGCTGTCCTCATCACCACTGTCCTGAGTCGCTGCGCTAACCTAGCCTGGCTGGCCAGCTGGTGGCCAGGTCTCCATGCAGCTTCCCCAACACCGATCCCAGCCACCTGTCATTCTTAGAAGCACAGCCACCCCCCAGCCTTTGAACAAATTTTACCAAAGCTTGAGATCAGCTTCAGGTAACGACAGAGTGATACAAAGGCTCACGTGCTCCTGGAGTCCACTTCTGCAACCCTGAGAGGGGTCCCTGGCGGCCACTGCCCACCCGTGACACCGGAGCCTGCCCGTGCCCTGGGCAACTTCTCCCCTTGCCTGCTCTCTGGTCTCAGCCAGGCAGGCAGAGGTGACACTGCTCACAATCAGAATCTCTGCAGGGACAGCCTCAGTTCCAGGAAGACGGGCTTTTCCTATTAGTAAACAAAGAGCTCAGCACTTGAGGGGGAGGCCTTTCCATGACATCCTGGGACCAGCTCCCAGAGAAAACCACGTCTGTAGGTTCACCAGAGGGATCCTTCCCAAAATGGAGGGGTGCTGGCCCCAATTCTGGTGTTTACCCCCCAGTACAGAAGCTGCTGGAGACCCGCAATGGGCAAGTCTCCTAGCTTGAAATCACAGAAGCTCTGTGGCCGGCTGTGTCTGCAACAGCTGTCCTGGAGCTGCCTGGCACCCTCACACCCTGCAGCATTTGCTGACGCCTCTCCCAAGCTCTGTGGGCAGGATCAGGAGGGCCGGGCGCTCGCCCCACGGCAGAGCTCCACACGCATGGGTGCATGCTGGCTGACGACTTTGTGTGAGAGCGTGTGGTGAGCAAGACATCATTGAGGCATGGGCAGAATAGCATCCGGAAGTCCCCTCTGCTGCTGGGGGCATGTAAGTTGGTGCAGCCGCTTTGGAAACTGGCAATATCTGCTGAGGCTGGAGCTGTGCACACCCTGATGCTCTGACACGCTGCTCCCGAATGTGTCGCCCAGCCAGAATGTGCCCCGACAGCCAGGCTCTAGGGTGCCCATAGCAGCGCTCCTGCATTAGCCAGACACTGGGAGCACCCAGAGGTCCCTCGGCAGCAGAGCGGACCGAGGCACCATTGCAGGTGCACAGGGTCCCCCGGCTATGGGCACTGGTGTGGGCGTATCTTCCACACGTGATGTAAAAGAAGCCAGACGTGAGGGAGCACATGACATGATTCCATTTACCATGAGGTTGTCGTTCTCGTATCGAAATGGTCCCCTATCAGCAGACCCATTTGGCTCAACCGCACGTGCAGTCCAACAATGGGCCAAAGGAATGGATGCTGTCAGTGGCCAGGATAGCAGACACTCTCGGTGGGGACTGATGGCCTGCTCGGTGGGAGCAGGAGGGGCTTCCAGGGGCTGGCCGTGCTCTGTGTCTCGGTCCAGGTGTCAGTCACCCCTGTGTATTCAGCCTGCAAAATGCAACAAGCCTCACATTTAAGACAAGGAGTACTTCTCTGTACGCCTGTTACACGTTAGCACGAAGCTACGAAAGCCGTATCTTAACTAGCGATGGCGAAATAGTAACTAAGGCAGGAAAAGCTCACGCAGGCGCAGCCTGGTTTTCCACAGGCTCCTGGTTCCAGGTCTACAGGATTAGGCAATGAACTGGGGCCGTGGCTGAAGCTGCTTCCCTGTTTTCCAGATCGGGGCTGTCCCCGAATGTAGGAGAGATGGGGCGTTGCTCCCAGATTTCCCTGCTGTGCCCAGGAAGGTGCTCCATGTCTCCCTCAGCAGGCCGAGGCCCAGCGGTCCCCTGTGGAGAACCCGTTCAGTGTCCCTGGAGTGGGCACTGTCATAACTTACGATGGCAGTGCCCCCTGGAGGCCCCAATCGAGCAGCCTTCCCAGGGGGCCTGTACCTAAAACTTCGGAGTCTGTCAGATGGACCTTCTCCCCAGGCCCAAAGCCCCTGTTGGCAGAACTGGCCACAATCAAATCTCACGTCCAGTGAGTTCACTGTGTTGCAAATGCAGACTCAGCGACCAGCAGGCAAGGCCGCTGGAGAAAGAAGGGTATCCCAGGACCCGCTTTCTGCCCCAGAGAGGGTGCGAAGACGCATTCTGAGAGGGAAAGGAAGGCGGGAGGCGTTGAGGACACAGACACCCTCCAGGACCTGGCAAGGAACTGGGGGGCCCTAGGGAACATCGCCTCATGCTTTTCTGCTTCCCCTGAGCCAGTGACCAGTGACCTCTGTGTCCTTGTCTTGTCCTTGGCATGCATGTTCTATGTGTCCTCCCCTCCCCTGGACCATCCCTAGGTTTCCACTCATTTCAAGATGTTTTTCCAGGTTCTTTAGCTCCTGGCTTCCCGGGGTGGGTCCTGGTCTGCAGCAGCGACACCTCCTGGGGCATTTTGGAACTGCAGGGTCTCTGCCCACAGCCCAGACCTGCTGAGTCAGAATCTGGGTGGTAACCAGACCTCTGCCGCGTCCATCCCTTGGGCTTACATTTTGAGAAACCCTGAGTGGAGCAGGACTGGCTTCATGATTTGAAGAGCTCAGTGTAAAATAATCATAATCAAATCACTATGTATTGTAAATGTGCAGTTTGGGGTATATATGAAGTATGTAATAAATTAATTGTATATAGTTCTCAAGAAGAAATCTTTTAAACCTCCTATAGCAAATAATCCATTTTCAGGTAGAATTCAAGAGAAGAAATACTTTTTCTTCCCTTCTTCTTCCCAGGACTACTTTCTTTCCCCTCTCCGTCCTTCAACACATTTTAACCCCCAAAGGACAGTACGGTAAGGTTACTGCAAAATCTCCCACAACCAGAGATAAACAGCAAATGCTACTAAACAGTGACAGTTACGTGGTCTTGTCTAGCCAAGGGGCCCTGCCTCCTTGAGTTTCTCTGGTCCCTGCAGCAGACCCTGGGGTGGCTGGCAGTTGTCTTTGGGAGGACGTCTCCTCTCGGGCATCTGCTTAGCTCCAGACTGACCACTGGCCTTTAGATTAGCTCCAGTGCCCTAGGAACAGAAGAAGGCAGAGTCCTGGATTGGAGGGGTATCTATGCGGCCGTGAACACACCTGGCAGGGGAATTTCACGTGTGGTGTTTGACATGTGTGTTTATGCATGCTAGTGTGCACATTTATGTGTTAGTGTATGTTTGTATGCATTTATATGTGTGTTAAAAAAGTTGGGTAGGCCCTGGCTGGTATAGCTCAGTGGACTGAGCGTGGCCTGCAAGCCAAAGGGTTGCCGGTTCAATTCCCAGTCAGTGCACATGCCTGGGTTGTGGGCCAGGTCCCCAGTGAGGGCCACCACACATTCACGTTTCTCTCCCTTTCTCCCTCCTTTCCCCTATCTCTAAAAATAAATAAATGAAATCTTTTTTTAAAAAAAAGAGTTGGATAGATGCAAAGAGACAGAAGACTGTAATACTGTCTGAGAACACACACACACTCCTTATATTCATATATACATGTATTTTTCTGGTCATAGAAGTAATACATACCTCCATTAGTTTCTAGTGCTCCAGAACAAATCACACCAATACTGAGCAGCTTACAGCACAAGCTGGTGTCCTCTCGCACAGTGTGTGGGTGCCAGGGGTGCGGCGTCCACTGCGGGGGCTCCAGCTCAGGGCCCAGTGAGCTGCAGCTGAGACGTTGGCCGGGGCTGTGTTATCAGAAGGCTCGCCTGGGGCCCGTGAACTCTCTCAACTGGCCTTTAACAGGAGGCCACGGTTGCTTCTTGCTGGCTGCCGGAAAAATGCCGTGGGCCCCACGTTTGTGGACCTCTCTGTAGGTCCCTGTGATGGGGCAGCTATCCTCCCCCAGAGGGAAGCATCCAACAGAAAGCAGGAATAAGCCAGGGCGCCTTTCACGACCTAGTCCTGCTTTGCTTCCCCCGCATCTAGTCCTGAGACATAATTTCCTCTGTCCAGCCCCCGGCTCAAGACCCCACCTTTTGGTAGGAGGGCTGTTGAAGGATTCGTGGACGTATTTTAAAACCATCACCACACCCGGTGAAGAATATTTAGAAACATAGAGAAGGAGAACAGACCCCTCCACAATTTCAACGTGGCACGTTTCCTTTGGAATTTTTGAGAGGACATCATGTGCTACCCCTGCATCCATGGCCCTTAGCGGTCTCAGATCCCTTCGGGCTTCTGGGAAGTGTTTTCCCAGCACCAGGGCCTCGCCGAAGCTCCTGTATTCCGAATACACACCGTCCCCTTCAAGAACGCCTGCTTTTTCCCAGGAGGGTCGTTAATTTGCACTCTGGGTTTCTCCTCTCTTGGCCTCCACAGCCCAAAACATCGTGGCTGGGAGTGGAGTTGGCATTAGTCACGAGCTCATCAGCCTGGAGATCTGCTCCTGCAACGTCCCGGACCTGACCCTCATTGATCTTCCCGGCATCACCAGGGTGCCTGTGGGAAATCAGCCCGTGGACATCGCACAGCAGGTAAGCCTTTCCAGAACTTGGGAACGGGTCAGGCTGAAGCTGGGGAGACCTTGAGACCTCTGCTGGCCACCCCGAGGGTCTGGTGTGCCTTCCCAGCCCTCGTTATAAGTGGTTGGGGACGAGATCAGGGCAGTCCTCCTGGGCAGGGACCTCCAACGCAGGATCTGCTGCAAGAGCGCCTGGCAGGTCAAGGGAAGATGACGTGGTGGGACTGGGGGTGCACGGGACAGCTCATGGCCTGCCCAACATGAGGATATCAGCCCAGTGTTACCCACTGTCCTGGAAGTCAAAAGAAGCCAGAAATTTGCCCTGGCCGGGCGGCTCAGATGATTAAAGCATCATCCCATAAACCAGACTGTTGCAGGTTCGATCCCGGGTTGGGGCACACGTGGGAGGCAACCACTCCATGTTTCTCTCTCACATCAATGTTTCTCGCTCCCTTCCTCTCCCTCTAAAAATCAGTAAATATATCCTGGGGCGAAGATTTTTTTAAAAGACAGTGAAGCAGGCAGAATTTTGGATTTTGGCATAAAATCTGTCAATGTTAGCAACAATTTAAAAAATTAACACTATGTAAAATAGTCAGAACATGGTCTGTGATCTCTGGTCGGGGAGAAGGAAGGTCAGCCCCGTGGGGAGGGATGACAGCCACAGGGCGGACCAGGAGCTGCTGAGCCTGCTGCCGCTTTTCCCAAGAGCTTCCCACTTAAAGATGCTTGAAAACAGTCTTGCCGAGATGCTTGAGTCCCACGTGATCATTGGGCAAGGCAGTGGGAACCCAGCCCACCCTCGCCCCTCTATCTCTGCGCCTGCCCTGTTCTCTCCCTGACTGCTTTCCCCACCCAGGATTCTCCATGGCACTTTCTCCTATCTTCAGGGCTCCACCTAAGTGCCACCTTATCAGGGCGCCCTTCCTGGTGTCTGATACCCCGCACCTGGCCCTTCTGATTTCACTTACCCTCCTTATGGAGTGCTTCTGGCCCCCATTCCCTTCCAGGATATTCGCCCTTGGGGGGTTGCCTGTACAGTCCATGTCGAACCTCTAGATCCTAGACAGGGCTCAGCACCTGGTGGGCACCCAGGAACCATTTGGAGCATGAACAGACGCTCTCTGTGGGGCTTCGCTATGTAGGCATACATCATGGGGAGCGGTTATCACGCCCAACATCCTGTCAAAATGCATGTGAAGGACAGTGTCTCATACAGAGGTTGCCAACCCACGTCTGTGTCACCCCTCAGGGACAATGGCAATGTCTGAGATCTATTTGGTTGTCATGACTTGGGAAAGTGGGGTTGCCACCAGCACCCAGTGGGTAGAAACCAGGGATGCAGCCAAATATGTTTCGCAACGCACGGGGCAGCCGCCCACCACACAGACCGATTAATGTGTCGATGGAGTGGAAGGGGAGCATCCTGGACTGGGGGCCTGGTCATGGGCAGACGCCTGCGGGGCCGTCCCACACACGGCTGCGGCAGAGGGAACGGGCACCAACAAGAAGGACACTTTCCATTTATGGACAGCTAACTTTACAGCTCGCTGACAAAGGTTGCGTATAGCTGTGTGCAGTTAAAGGCTTCCGTGGCCAAGACCAAACTGGGCCTGTTTTACGTTTGTCATTTTTATTTCACCCCAGAGCTTCCCTGTTTACATGAGGCTAGTTGGTGCTTCTGTGATGCAAATTTCCCATTTTGTGGCTAACTAAAATAATTAGGTAGGGCATTGTATGAGCCGAACTACATATAAATTGTGCCAAACTTCAAGAAATATGTCCCAAGGTGCCAGCCTTTTCCATGGTGGTTTGTATTGGCCACGGGGGAAATATTATTCAAATTTGTCGTTTTAAGGCTTATGTTGCCCACGTCTCCCTTTTGCTTACAAATTCTAAGAGATGTTATTGTAGTTCTCTCATTCGAATGAGTTAGACTTCTTCCAAGAACAAACTGCAGAAAAAGTCATTAATATTAGGCCTGAACGTGTACTGCTGTGAGCCGGCACTGAGCATCTGCCACTAGGGGGCGCTGCGCTGAACCGGATTCTGCAATAAGGTGCCACAGATTCCCGCAGGGGCACCCCTGGGCTTCTGGGGCAGGTACAACACAGAAACGAATCATGTTAATAGATTACTAATAATCTCAGAAGCCTCCCAGGGGAGATCTAGAGAGGAAGGAGAGGTTTCATCCAGCTATAGGAATCAGAGTCTTCGGGAGAGAAAGAATACCAGTGGCGGGCTTCAAGGAGTAAGTAGGAAATCAACAGGGAACTCCGCAAGGGCAGGTGGGGTGGGCACTCCAAGGAAAGGGGACAGGCTGCAGCTCAGGAGTGCAGAAACCGGGTCCTGCTCTGGGACGACATTGCCTCTCACAGTGACGGGGGCGTCTTGCTGTGTAGCTCAGGAACCAGAGGTGTGTTCTTCCTTTGTGCGACTCTCTGGCCTCAGGTCAAGGCACTCATCAAGAAGTACATCCAGCGGCAAGAGACCATCAACCTGGTGGTGGTCCCCTGCAATGTGGACATCGCCACCACGGAGGCACTGAGCATGGCTCAGGAGGTGGACCCCGAGGGCGACAGGACCATAGGTGAGAAGAAAGAATCGAGCTTCCGGGAGACGGGGTGCGGGGGGGCCAGTCCTCGCTTATGCAGAAGGTCCCGGAACGAGGTCTGCCATGAGAGACGCGCACATCCGGCGTCAGGTCCAAGTGCGGTTCCCACAGCAGCCCCGTGCGCTCTGGCGGCCCCTGTGCAGCCGGGACGGGTCCTCTTCACTCTCGGTCAGGGTGAGAGGAGTGGCCGGAGCCTGGTTCTTCGCCCTCCTCCTTCTCACCGCTCATTTGCATTCGTGGCCACCCTGGTGGTGGCTGCACGGCGCAGTGCACGGGCTCCAGGCCTCTGAACCGAACATTTTTAGTCGAAATGTTCTTTCTCCATCCTCTCATTCAGAGGCCCTCTGTGTCCACCTAGCCTAAACCTGCACGTAACCCTGCCTATAGTCATTTCTTCGCTTTTAATTCTGTGCATAGCACTTACCAATATTAGATACCCTTATTTCTGGTATGTTTACTCAATGAATTTATCTGGCTTTTTGCCACTAGAAGGTGGAAGGATATTCATGAAATCAGGGACTTTGCGGTCTTGTTCACTGCCACCTCCTCAACACCGACATCAGGGTGCTTAATGAACATTTGTTAACTTAATATGTGTGTGTAGTGTATTCAGGAGTAAATAAAAGAGAAAAAAATAAGCATCTAAAAATTGCTCTCAGTGCCTGCCACTAGGGGCGCTGTGCTGAACTGGATTCTTCAATAAAGTGTCACCAGTCACTACAAGGGCACCCCCCGGGAGTTCTGGGGTTCAGTGGTTGAATTATTAAATGATGCTTATGAGCTGATTCGTAGATGGAGGCATGGCAAGTCCTCTGTTTCAAATTGAGGCACAGTATGAGAAGGCCCTGTCTCCCCCGCTAGGGGGAATTCTAACTGCAAGCCTCCATTTTTGTCAACTTACTCGTTTTTCTCAGAATAAAGTACAATGATTGTATTGATGTATTGCTTCCATGATGATTGCTGGTGCCAGAGAAGGGCCTTCCTGGCTGCTTTTTCCCTTCCCGACGGAAGGTGCAAATGTCGATTCAGAGATGCCTTAGCCTGTTAGTAACATGGAGGTCTGTGAGTATGAGGCTACGTGCTCTTAAATAACACCTTCGGGTAAGAAGACACAGGGAGAAATTCAAAGGCTCAAGTGCCAGGAATGCTTCTTAGAAACATGACGATGCAGCTGGTCCATTGCGGTGACGCCAGCCACCCCAGTGCTGGCACACAGCAGGCGTCCCACAAACCTTTGGGAAGTAAGTGACACAAGGCAGTTAGTGAGCTGAGTGGGGGGTGGGAGCAAAGATGAGGGCTGATGGCGAAATGAATGAATGAATGAATGAATGAATGAATGACTATCAGGCACTGGGCCACCGAGGCTGCAGAAGACTTTCTTGGTCCTGGCCAAGAAAGGATCCCATAGCCCAGCAGAGTTCTCAAATACACTTGAGAAGAGAACTGACCTTTCTGTGTCTTCTCTAATCGTTTCCCAGGGATCCTGACCAAACCAGACCTAGTGGACAAAGGCACTGAAAACAATGTCATGAAGGTGGTGCAGAACCTCACGTACCATCTCAAGAAGGGCTACATGATAGTGAAGTGCCGGGGCCAGCAAGACATCACAGACAAGCTGAGCTTGGCAGAGGCCACCAAGAAGGAAATGATGTTCTTCCAGGAACATCTGTATTTCAGGTGAGGTTCTGCAGGACAGCCCTAGAAGTGGACTCCATGGGAGCCAGCCCCACCTACCAGAATTGGCCAAAGTGAGAATCAAACTGCATATAAAAATTATACAGTGTAGCAGAACCTATCTTTGTCTTTAATTTAGTGTTAAATGCATTGGCTTATTTAAACAAACCATTTTTTTTTCTTGGGCTGTAATGACAGGGCTGATTAAAAATTGTAGTATGGCATTTCATAGAGCACAGGATGCTTTGGTTTTCCAGAATGTTTTCACTTGCCTTCTCACTTGCATTCCACAAAATCCTGAGAGATACATGCAGCAGGCAAGCTTCTTCCCACTTTTACAGCTAATGACGATGAGGTCAAACCAACAGTGAATGGAAACAGGACTGGAAACAGATCTCCCAGCTTCCAGAAACTGATGTTGCCCATCATAAATGGTGCACATTAAAACCCACTTCAGAGTCTGCCCACTCACCGGTTGTATTAAATATAAATTATCTTGTAGAGACTCAGCAGTTTGCAAAACATGGGCTTTGTCCCCATTGCACTGGGCACTTTGCTCTTTTTATTCAGGAACTTGATGGTTCCAAATGATGTGGGAACAGCATAGTGAGACCCAGAGGTCACTTCTGCCTTAAGGAGAGAGACAGTGGGTGACCAGAATGTGGGCGGCCAGGTTAGCTCCTCACTGTGTGCCCTTGGGAAATGGCCCGGCCTCTCTGAGCTTTTGCTTTCTCATCAGCTCAGGGAGTGCCACGTGACGGCTTCATAGGATTGCGTTTCCGACTAATTAGTAGGATGCGTGCAAAGGTCCTGGTGCACCAAGAGCCTGCACTCTGTAAACACCACCCAGCTCCTCCTTTCTCCCTCTCCGCTCCTGCCCTAAATGGAAGACACAGCTCGTTTGCAATAGCAGCACTGGGGGCCCACACGGATGAGGGAACCACTCGTCGAGCAGAGAAAAGATTCTGTAGTAATCACACCCATGGTCTCAACCCTGAGCAGCAGAAGCTCCTGGAGAGTTTAAGATCCAGCTGGTTGTGTCCTGTCCCAGAGTGTCTGGGGTCTGGGGTGGAGCCCAGGAACTCATGTTTCTGTCAGGTTTCCAGCTGAGGCTGATATTGCTGGTCTAAGCAGCACACTTCAACAACTGCTGCTCAAGGGCCCGGGGCCAGTGCTGTCAACTGGGGGCTCTCTGTGGTTCCGCAGTCTCTAGAACGTACTCAGCTCGCGTTACTACACCTGGACGCCCATTGCTTATCAGCTGCCTGTCCACCCACCCCAACCCTGGCAACCACCACTCCACTGTCAGATTGTGTGACTTTAACTATTTGAGATTTCAGCCCTGGCTGGTGTGGCTCAGTGGACTGAGTGCCAGCCTGTGAAGCAAAGGGTCGCTGGTTCAATTCCCAGTCAGAACACATGCTTGGGTTGCGGGTAGGTCCCCAGCAGGGGGCACATGAGAGGCAACCACATATCAGTATTTCTCTCCACCTTTCTCTCTCTCTCTCTTCCCCACTAAAAAGTTTTTGGTAGATTTTGTACGTAAATGAAATCATGCAGTATTTGTTTTTTTGTGACTGGCATCTGTCACTTAGCATCATGTCCTGAAAGTTTATTCGTATACTCACCTATGACAGAATTTTCTCCTTTTAAAAGGCTGAATCCTATTCCATCATATTGTTAAAATGAACCACAAACAGAAGCCAGACTTGGAAATTCCTCAGAGTAAACAATGCCAGATTAGTTACACAAAGCTTAATTTAGCTTATTGTCCCGGACAAGCAAGTGTACACAGCAGTGCTATTCCTGTTTACGCCTCTGAAAATCATAAACGAAACTTAAATTGTTCCCCAGGATTGAGGTGAAGTAACCACGAACCAACTCTCTTATATTTAAGAAAGCTGTGGAACTAGAACCAATTGCCAGGAAGCGTAAACGGTCACTGCTTTCTCATTGCCTACACTGCTTTGGAACAGCCCGTCCCTGAGCCTCCCTCCCGGATTTGGTTTGGGTGCTCCTGGTCTGCACGTGGTCTTCTTGCTGTGTCCACAGCACCCTCTTACCGATCAGTGACTGCTTCCGGGACTCCCTGGTCTCACGTCTGTTTTTCTCTGAGCCTCTGCCAGCCCGTATATACCATGTTTTCTGGATCCGCTCATCTGCCCATGGGCGTGCAGGTTATTTCCGAGTCCTAGCTATTGTGAACAGCACTGCCATGAACACAGAATAACACTATCACTCTGAGATCTTGGTGCTCATTCTTCTGGGTAAATACACATATGTTGGATTGCTGGGTCACATGGGGATTCTATTTTTAATTTTGTGAGAAACTGCCACGCTGCTTTTCATAGTGGCCGCACCATTTCGCCTTTCCACCAGCACTGTACAGGGCCCATAATGTTCCACATCCACTCCACGGCTTGTCTTTCATTTGTTTTTGTTTTGGTTTTTTTGTAGTATACATCTTAACAAATGTGACATCCCATTGTGGTTCGATTTGCGTTTTCCTGATGATTAGTGGGGCTGAGCATCTTTTCCACGGACCATTGACATGTTTTCTCTGAAAAACTCTTTATCCATCTCTTTAGCCTATTTTTTAATTGGATTATTCGTTTTGGGAGGATTTTTTTTTTTTTTTTTTGCTATTGAGTTGTAGGGGTTACTTACATATTTTGAAAATTAATGCCCTATCAATTACATTGTTTGCAGATATTTTCTCCCATTTCGTAGGTTCCCTGTTGATTGTTTCTTTGCTCTGCAGGAGCTTTTTGGTTTGATTTTAGTTTATTTTTGCTTTTCTTGTCTGTGCTCCTGGTGAAATCATTCTCAAGACCCATATCATAACGATTTTCCCCCTGTGTTTTTTTCCTATGAATTCAACATTTCATGTCTTATGTTTAAGCCTTCGACAAATTTTCAGTTGACCTTTGTGGGTGCTCTGAGATAAGGATCCAATTTCATTCTTTTGCATGGAGGTGTATACTTTCCCCAACGTTTGTTGGAGAGATGACTCTCTCCACCTGTGTTTCCTTGGCACCATTTTTGAAAATCTGTTGACCGGATATGCACGGATTCATTTCTGGACTCTCTATCTGGTACACGTCTGCCTTTATTCTAGCGCCGTACTTTTTTGTGTTAGTAAACTGAGCCTCGTTGGAGCTTGAAATCAGGACGTGTGACGCCTTCCACTTGGTTCTTCTTCCTCAAGACCAATTTGGCTATTCAGGGGTAAAAAGTTGTGACAAGAAGTAAAATCCTAGTTTGGACGAGTCCCTGATCCTCTAAGAAGTTAGTTTTGTTTTGTTCTCCTGGAGGTAAAACCGTTACTTACTCCGCCAGCTTGCTGGGATGACAACAGGAGAAAGGGAAGGTAGCCTGCCCGGCACCGCGCTTGCCCACGCACAGGCTCCGCCCACAATGAGCAACTGTCTTTCTGGTGCACCGCCGGGCTTTTCTGATGCCACCTGTCGCCCCAGAGCGCTGAGCTCACCTGCTCACTTGCCAAGCCCAGTACTGGAAAAAATGACCTTCTGGGCCCTTCCTGAATTCACGTGTGCTGCTTCTTTTCAGGGCGCTCCTGCAGGAAGGAAAGGCTACGGTGCCCCGCCTGGCAGAAAGGCTCTCCATGGAGCTCATCGCGCACATCACTGTGAGTCAGGAGGCGGCTGCAAGTTATAACAGCTGCAGCCTGCGCAAGCCACTGTCGCGGTCATGGGTGGGCTGAGACACCACACTGATCTGCCCAGATAAGCAAACAGACAAGCACATTCTGAAAGCCAGTTGCTCCTGGCTGGAGACTCACAGGAAAGCTTCTGGAGCAGGAAGGAGCAGCTGCAAGTCTTGAACCAAAAAGTTGAATCAGTCATTTGGGGGAAGAGAGAAGGGAAATCATAACACCAGTCCAGCAGTGTAAACGGGAATGAACACCAAGTTAGCCAATTTTTGTCTTTTCCACAGACTCTTAACACTTCACAGCACAGAAAACATTTTCCCAGCCTGACGCTTGTAAGGAGGACGTGCTCAGTTTTCACGGATTCTTAAAAAACGGGCAGCTGCAGACCTGTCATTAGAGGTGGTACAAGTGTGGCTTAGTGCTTCTTGAGATATGGAGTATTTGTAGGGCTCGCCTGGACCTTAGTGCAGGGGTTTGAACAGTGTGGCAAGACCGAAGGTTAACCCTTAGAGCGGAGATGATCCCAGAGCCCAGGTTCCCGTCCACGTGAAAGTACGTGTCAGGCAAAAGCAACGAATACTCTCGAGCCTGGAAACACATTACTCAAACATACTCAGTTGGAAGGAGGCCATGGTTCTGAAACTGTAGTGCGCACAAGAAGCACCTGGAAATTTCATTAAAACTCATACTCCTGGCCCTGGCCAGGCAGGGCAGTTGATTGGAGTATCATCTTGTACACTGAAATGTGGGTTCGATTCCCCGTCATGGCACACACCTGGGTTGTGGGTTCAATCCCCAGTTGGGTTACTTATGTGAGGCAACCAATCAGTGTTTCTCTCACACCAATGTTTCTCTCTCTCTTTCTAAAATCAGTAAACATCCTTGGTGAGGAATGAGAAAAATAAATGAAATCTCATATTCCTGGGCCCATGTGCAGAGTTTCTGAGTTAGGAGGTAGAAGGTGGGGCCCACAAATTTGCACTTGTAAGTTCCCAGGGGATCAATGGAGCACACTCAGAGAAGTACCAATTTGGGTGGAATCCCCTCCGTTTTCAGAAGGAGGCTTGACAAGACATAACCCTGTCTAATTGAAAAGAAAATACATTATTTCACAAAAAGAAGTTGCATTTCCATAACTCTTGTGATACTTTGATCTTTAACATTTATATCAAGGCTCCATTTAACTTCTTGGTGTCACCCAACTTCGTCATCACTTTATGTATCCTTGAAAACCCCAGGGGACTCCCCCTGCCAGGCCGGCTGCAGTGCCCTCGGGCACTGACGCAGAGATGGGGGCCGCTGCTCCCGCGGGTGTCTTCACCTGCGGTGTTCGCCTGTGTGGGCCTCGGACGTGGTGAGCAGGGTGCTGATTGGGACTCTGCCACTTACTAGCTGAGCGATGACATCAAGCAGTTTGCCTCTTTGAGCCTGAGGTCTCTGCCTCATAAAAAGAGGCCGTGAAGGCACCTGCTTTGCGCTGAGTGAGTCTGGCCTGAGATGTGGAGGGCCTGGGATGGTGCGGGGCCCACAGACAAGCCAGCCTGGTGCCGCTCCGGGTCCTTCCTTCTCAGCTTAGTTCTCGTCACTTGGCGTTGTTGGCTGGTCCGGACCACCCGGCATGACACTAACACCCAAGACAGAGCTTCTACCAAAGCACCATTTATCCATGTATAGCCCCAAATGGTCATCCCCAGGACACAGGGCCACAGAAAGCTTACATTGTATTCCAGTGTAATTGTTCTCAAAATACAAAACACTTACCCAAATCAAACAAAAACCGAAAACTGTCCATCACCCGATTCCCCGCACTCCACCTGCACGACGGAACCACCGGACTGACGCAGACGCTCCCGCCGGAGCGCACGCCCCTCGCGGGCGAAGCCCTCCATGGGCTCCTTCACGGGCCTTCAGCCCGATGAGCTTCACACAGGAACAGGAACTCTGCACCCCTCCAGTGCATTCCCATGGGGTCCTGCTCATCCACCCAAGAAGCCTGTCAGCTCATTTCAAGCTGTGGAGTTTCACTATTTGCTATTATTTTGTGCAGAAATCCCTCCCGTTGTTGGAAGATCAAATAAGAGTGAGCCTCCAGGCTGCGACAGAGGAGCTGCGCCAGTGTGGTGAGAACGTCCCCACCAGTGACAACGACATAATGTTCTTTCTGATCGAGGTGAGGATTTCCGGGGTCTCCACGTGGCCTCTCAGGCACCAGAGGAGCTGGCCATATCCCCCCGGGGGGCCCTCTGTGCCTGCCCACCCGTGCCCCGCCGGGAGCCCCGTTCATCTGGGAGATGAGGTGTTTGGGTGGGTGACCGGACCTGCCAGCCCCCAGCAGCACACACGGCTGCCGGGGCCTTTCTCTTCAGTGTGGTTGCAGCACAGATTCATGACTTTCCTCCTTTTCAGAAAATCAAAATGTTTAATCAGGACATTGGAAAGTTGGCTGAAGGAGAAGATGTTGTGAAGGAGGAAGAGACCCGCTTAATCAACAAACTCAGAGAGGAGTTCAAAAACTGGGCGCACGCGCTGCAAGCCAGCACCCAGCACTGTAAGTCGGGGGAGGGCTCCCCCTACAAGCAGTCTTACTCCCTGAGGCCGGAGGCCACGTCCTGCGTGTGAGCAGTGAGCGAAAAGCTAGCATGTCCATATGCAGGAGGTCCTGGGCCCCTTCGTCCTCCCTGACTGCTTCCTGTCAGCACGGAGCCCTGCCCGCACCAGGTCAACAGAAAACAATCCCACTTCCCCGACTTGTTTCTCGCGTTTTTGTTTTGCATTAGATCACTCCGCTTAGCCCGTATCTCCCTTCTTGTCACCCTCAACCCCAGGCCCAGAGGTCAGGGCTCTGACACGAACCCTCTGGTCCAGCTTCCACTCTGCTCCAGTCTGGATGGCAGTTCGATGCCTGTGTGTGCATCTCTATTTGTGCACGTGAGTGTGTGTGTGCGCAAGTGGGTTCACACTGAGCGTGTGCATGCGTGTGTGTGCGTGCATGTGTTGCATCTTTGTTCATTTTGGCACTTGATAAAAACAGCGCTATTCATTTCCATGGTGGGGTTCCTCCACCCCTAGTCGGGCTGGATTCTCGAGAGCCCTGTGAGTGAAACGAGAGTATGTAACTTTCTGTTTTGATAGAACCAACCAGATTTTTTTCTATCAACTATAAACACTAAGTTTCTCTCTTGGGGTCATGACTTTCAACTGAAACACTTGTTTTAAGAATAAGATTTTGTTTTTTAAAAGTCACTGTCAGACCATGTATTTTTTTTTCATTATTAAAAGAAAAACTTCCACTTAGAAGCATTGCCTTTGGGTACACACAGTAGGTAAGCAAGACTTAAAAATGTTTTTCTCTTTAAAATATCTGTGGTCGGTTTTATGTTACAGGCACTAAAATTATTCACAAAGAAGTCTCAAAATACGAAAAGCAGTATCGCGGCAAAGAACTCCTCGGGTTCATCAACTACAAGACGTTCCAGGACATTGTGCAGCTGTACATGGACCAGCTGGTGGGCCCCGCGCTGGACATGCTGCAGAAGATTGTGGGTGAGCATCTCCCCCGAGGGGCCCTCCCAGCACCTCCGGGGTCTCAGTGCCTCGGAGGGAGAGGCTGGAACGCGGCGAGCGAACAGCCTGCGGACCTTCGGGGAGGAGGACAGGAGTGTGTCTGAGCTCCATCGGATCAGACCTACCCCTCCACGCAGCTGCATGAGGAAGGGTCAGATGCTGACCCAGAGGAGGTCGCCTGCTCCGTGAAAGGACAGGAAGTCGATGGGACCTACTCAGGGTGGGTGGTGGCAATGGGTTTTCGGACTCCCTGGGACTGTGTACCACTCCCCTCTCTTCTTTGGGTCTGTAAATTTGGGGAGTAGGGCCTTAGAATAGGGTCATGTACCATGATTTCTCCTCCCTGTGTTTTTAACCTATTTTATTCCTGCTTACATGTCACCGATGTTTGGTTTTTCCTTTGGTCAGAAATTGTCCGGCAAGCTTTTGTTGACACAGCCAGAAATCACTTTGAAGAGTTTGCCAACCTGAATCAAACAGCCCAAGTGAGTACCCGCAGTTCACTCGCTAGCCACCTGTACTGACTCACCCAGGTCTGGCCTTTGAGAGAAGGTGGGTGTGTGCAGTCACTTGGAAACACAGGGCCGGGTGATAACTGCAGGCGTGCTGAGCTGGGCCACCTGAGTGGCATCTGCTTCTGCTTCCACCTGACCTTGCTCTTGCTCATAATCTCCTGCAGCAAGGCAGGACACACCTGAACATATGACTGCCTCTAGTGGCCCGGAGGTATTTTGGATCTTTTCCCTACACATTGGAAGGATAGCCTTGTGTGGGTTTCCACTTAGCAACTCTCCCAGAATCCCATTCTCAGTCCAGGGGAGCGAATGCTATGGGTCAGAATCCCATTCCACAATCTCCTTTGGATGAGCAAGGAGAAGAATTTAGGTCATTTTCCCACAGCACAACCTAATTTCTTCTTTCACCTATTTTGCCAGTTGGTAAAAACTAAATCTTACTTCTGAGCTCTCCAGCTTCCCCAGAGGCTATGTTTGGTTCCTGGGGTCACCTCACCACGGAGTGGGTGACGTGTCTGGTCCTTGGTTGCCATGTCTCCCTGCTGGAAGCTTCTAGAATGCAGGCCTTTCTTCCTGGGCCTCAGCAGTTGGTCCCCTGGGTCCCCCACACCCCCAATGGCAGGGCTGGTTCTTCTGAGCTCTTTCTAGCCAGACCAGGGCACAGAAGTGCTCTGTCACACCTGCAGGTCACCCTGGGGCCAAGGACACTCCAGTGCCCACCAGGGCCTCCACCCCTTGACGCCATCCTCAGATAGCTAAGAAGTTTCGTCGTAGCTCCCTGTACCTCGGGGAGCTCCTGGAGCAATCCGAGGCCACCAGCCCAGAGGCGCCGCTCTGCCACTGCAGTCTGCTCCTCCCAAGCCTCATCAGCACCAGGGGGCTTGTCACCTCTCATGTCACTGCTCTTGAAAGTGATACACAGGCCATTTCTGCTTTCAAGCCCCAACCCTGCAAGGGGAAACACCACCTACATTGTTGTTTGCCCTGTACACTGCAAAAAGAAGGAACAACCCCTTTGAAACTCACTGGTTCACGCTCTCTCTCTCTCTCTCTCTGAGATCAGTCTCTGCCTTCAATGTACAAAAGTCTGTTTGAAACTCAAAAGCCAAAAAGCGACTTTTCTCCACTATGTCATCCATTCCTTTCCTATAGTGTCTTTGACTTGGGGTTGACAAAGGAGTCACAAGATTCTGGGCAAACATAGCAAGCTGTTACCCCACTGTGTTCTTGGCACACTGGGGTCATTCCTGAAGGCTTGGATCCAAGCCAACTAGAGAGACAGGAGTGATGGCCGTGAAAATGTCAACTGAGCCACAGCTGAGGAGGCAGAAAGGTGGTGACGGGAGTCGAAAGGAGGTGAGGGTGGAGAGAGAGAATGGGCGGAGTCAGGTGGGAGGGCACAGGCAAGGGGTGGAGTGACAAAACAGGATGGGCAGGACAGTGACGGAGGATGCAATAGGGACCTTCTGAAAGTCACCATTGAAGTCTCAGGGCTCCTTTAACCTTAAATTATTTTTAATCCTGTGTTCAACACCATAGTACTTCCTGAGTTTTCTAAACAACAGGGCAGGGGCCAAAACAAAACAAAACTGGGCGTGCTTCTCTTTCTCATGCAACCAGAACAAGATTGAAGACATAAAATCGAAACAGTCGGCAACAGCAGAAGATATAATCCTCCTTCAATTCAGGATGGAGAAGCTTGTCTTTTGTCAAGACCAGATTTACAGCACAGTTCTGCAGAAAAAGCGGGAAGAGATTTTTAACCCGCTCAGAAACGCGTCCCAGGCACAGGAGCCTGCCGTTTCTGCGATTACCGAGATCTCCGTGCACCTGGACGCGTACTTCTACGTGAGTATGGGCACGCCACGGGCTTCGCCAGGGGTCCTGACTGACAGTTGCTTAACTGAGCCAAGGAGGGAGGGGACATTGCTGGGTATTAAACCCTTTCCTCTCTGATAAACTACTCATATATTATCTGTAATTGTACAGAAACCCTGTGAAGACGCTTTTAATTAATGTGCCCCAAATCAGGTTCTTCATACGGCAGAACATGTACTCAAGAGTAATTCCAACCCCAGACTTCTTTATATTTTATGCTATGCACAAAGCACAAAATTACCATTATCAGAATACAACAAAAATACAACCAGCCTTACTGGTTGATGTTTAGAGGGCTTTCAGCTCTCAAAGTGCTGGAAACTCACCAGCATCACAGAATAGGAATGAAATCCCTTTCCCTAGATTTTGTGACCCAATCAACTTCATGGTTTCTAAATGCCCCCCGCCCCATGCACAGACTATGGTATTGGGGCACACAGAAGGGAAGGTAGCTTTTGAACTGCAAAGAAGCCCAACTACTGGAGCCTTTTGTTAATCAGAATAAAGAGCTGAGTTACCCGGATGTGGAGTCCAGCTGCCAGGCAGACTGGACACACATATGCAGAGAGAGCATGAGGGAAGGCGTGAAGCAGGTCCCTATCTGCTTCCAGAACAGAGCCAGGGACCCCAAGGCCAGGGAGTCTAACGGAGGGCGGAGCACGGTTGGGGGGGAGCTCCTGGGAGGGCCGGGAGGCACACAGTGCGCGTTGGGTTTGCTGGCCTGCCAGGTGGGTTCTTAGTGCCAGAGAGAACGCCTAGTTCATAAACTTGGGCAGCCCAGACAGAAGCTTCTCGTGGTTTGATTCCGAACACTGGAGTGGGGTGGGCAGGACCACCAGGACTTCACAAAATGACCATGCAAGCATCCAGAACCCCAGGGTTTCTCTGTGCAGCCTCTGGCCTTGGGCCCAGACCCTTCCAGCTGACCCTTCTTATCCCCTCTTCCAGGAGACCAGCAAGCGACTCGCCAACCAGATCCCGTTCATAATTCAGTACTTCATGCTCCAGGAGAACAGCGACCACCTGCAGAAAGCCATGATGCAGATCCTGCAGGAAAAGGAGCACTATTCCTGGCTGCTGCAGGAGCAGAGTGAGACAGCCCAGAAGAGGAGACGCCTGAAGGAGAAAATTTACCGGCTCACTCAGGCGCGGCGCGCTCTCTATAAACTCTCCTATTAAAGGGGGTGGATCGTGGAAAAGCAACCGTCCTTCGGGTTTTATCGTCTCTGTGTTCATTGTGAGGGGAGATGGCACAGGAACTGGCTTCTCCTCTGCGGGGAGCCATTCTGTTCCTGTCTGTCAGTCTTCGCTGCACTGCACTCAACACCAGAGTCTGGATCTGAAGTCCACTCATGCTTGCAGTGCGTCCACGTCCTCCACCCACGTCTGCGAACGGGTGTCTCCCCAGTCCTCAGGCCCCACAACCTCCAGTCCCGGCTTTCTTAGCTACTGCCGTCGTTCTTTGTTCATTTGTCTCCCCACCCATCATGTTAGGAGACCCCGGAGGGGGAAGGTCAGCATGATGTTCTTCTGAATTTCCAGAACCTTGCATGGCACCTGGGACACAGTAGCCATTCCATAAGTGATGTCTCAATGAACAAATGAAAGGTGGAGGTGACCTGAGGCCATGGCTTTGGTTGTTGGGGATGGTGTCCCTTAGCTGGTCGCTTTCTGATGAATTAGGTCATGCCGCCTGCTGTGATTATGTTTCCCACCCCCACGCCCGGCCCCAGGGAGAAGCAGGTCTGAATGATTCTATTATTAATTTATATTGTTTCCCTAGTTGTGACAAGTTCCCGCTGCTATGTTGTCTTTTTTTTTTTACTTTTTTATTGAACTTATTTCCATCACATTGGTTTTTTGTTACATCTTAAAGGAAAATTAATAGTAACAAACATTGTTTAAAAAAATAGATCCTGGCTGGTATAACTCAGTGGATTGAGTGCGGGCTGTGAACCAAGGGGTCACCAGTTCGATTCCCAGTCAGGTCACATGCTTGGGTTGTAGGCCAGGTCCCTGATACAGGGCGCCTGAGAAGCAATCACACATGGATAACCCTCTCCCTCTCATTCTCCTCTTCACCTCTCTCTAAAAATGAATAAATACAATCTTAAAAAAAAATAGAAAGCTTCACACCAGTGGTCATCTCCAGGTTGCAGGATTAGGACTAATTTTATTTCCTTTTTCACGCTAAGTGATATCTACCAGATAGAAATTTTAAGAGGGTTAGGTAGGACCATTTCCAAAAACTCCCTGACCCAGAGCATGCATTTGAAGAGGCCATCGCTTCTTCTCTACATCAAAGATCTCTTTTTTTTCTTTACCTCTAGGTCAACAGAGCAGCCTTCACTCCCGAAAGTCTGCGGCCAGCTCTGATGTTTAGCTCTTAGATTACTATTTGAGTCCACTTTGTGTATGGCGTTAGATAAGAGTCTAATTTCATTCTTTCCTATGTGGAGATTCAGTTTTCCCAGCCCCATTTGTTGAGAAAACTGTCCTTTCCCTCATTGGCCTTGGTACTCAGGTCAAAAAGAATTTGACCACATGTGCAAGGGTTTGCTCGTGGACTCTGTCCTGTTCCATTGGCCTGTCTGTCTGTCTGTATGCCAGCACCGCCGTGTTGGTAACTGCAGTGAGTTTTGACATTAGGAAGTGTGAGTCCTTCATCTTCTTTCACCGTTTTCAGAACCATTTTGGCAATTCGTGGCCCCTTAAGACTGCATATGAATTTTAGGGTGGGTTTTCTCCTTTTCATCTCTGCACAAAGTGATGGCATTTGATAGAAATTGCATTAAATCCATAGATTGCTTTGGGTAGTACTTGCAGCTTCACAATATTAAGTCTTCCATTCTATAAACACAGAATGTCATTCCATTCATTTGTGTCTGTTTTCATTTCTTTAAGCAATGTTTTGTAGTTCTTACTGTACAAGTCTTTCACTTCCTTGGTTGAGTTAGTTCCTAAGTATTTTATTCCTTTTGATACTATTACAAATGTAACTGTTTTCTTAATTTTATTTTCAGATTATTCATTATTAGTCTACAAAAATGCAGCTGATTTTTATGTGTTCATTTTATATCTTGCCACTTTGTTAAATTCATTTATTAGTTACAGCAGTTTTTTTGTGGAATCTTTATGGCTTTCTACATATAAGGTCATCTCATCTGTGAACAGAGATAATTTTATTTCTTTATTTTGCTTAATTGCTTAGGCTAGAACTTCCAACACTGCGTTGAATGAAAATGGAAAAAGTGGGGATCTTTATCTTATAAAGTTATTCTGGTTTTAAAGAACTTTTGTTACATTGAAGCTGAAAATGAAGAGAATTTAAAAGATAAAACATTGGTCTTAACTTAGGTATTCTTCACTTTTTTTTTCAATTTGGCTTTGTTACATTTTATGAGTTAGGTCACATGCGCAGATAGTCTGCAGCAGAAGAGAAGAATCAACTCTCTTCAAATTGTAAATGCGGTTGTAAAAATAGTCTGAGAAAAATAAAGCCTGATACTTAATGTTTGTTCCATAAATTTATATTCAGTCTTTCCCTAAAGGTTCAACATGTTTCACACATAAGTACACACACACACAGCTCCAACCAAAACTTCTCGTTCACCAGCTCAGGACTGATCCCCAAATCCAGGTCTGAGGTGTCCAGGGAGGATGCTTGGGGCTGGTGTGTGCATTTCCAGGGGCTGCCCTCACAAAGTGCCACGAAGAGGGTGGCTTAAAACCACAGAAGCTCTGGCAGGTCTGGAGGCCAGGAGTCTAAGTCAAGATGTTGGCAGCTTGGTTCTTTCTGGAGCTCGGAGGGAGACCCTGCCCCGGGCTCTCTCCCCGCTTCCGGCGGCTCCAGCTCTTACTGGCTTCCCCTGGCTGGTGGCTGCACCACTCCAGCGCCCGCCTCGTGTTCTCAGGACGTTCTCTGGGCCTCCCTCCAGCACATCCCCCTCCCCCTTCTCTTTTGAAGATACTGGTCAGTGGGCTCAGAGCTCACCCAAACCAGCATGGTCTCATCTCAAGACTCATGGTGACATCCACAAAGACACCACGTCCACACAGGGTCACACTTACAGGCTCTGCGGTTTGGGATTTGAACGTACCCTTTAGGGAGACACAATTAGCCCAGCAGGTCCGAGCACGGAGCTGGGTGGGTGGCCCATGTTTTCGTTAGAACAAGCTAAGTCCTGCAACGATCACTTTAAGATCTCCATGACTTAATGCGAGTGTGTTTCCTGCTCACCTCAGGGCTTTTTAAGATGGGTTGGCAGGGTTCTGATCCGCTCAGGCCCTTCAGGCACCAGCCTCCCTCCATCTAGTGGCCCCGCCATCATGGGGGCCTTCAAGCCTCCGTCAGACCCGCTGTATCAGGCAAGAAAGTGTAGAGGGTTGCTGGGGGAGTTCTCCAGGAGCCAGGCCTGGAGCAGGGTATGTCACTTCCACACTCTGGGGGCAGAACTCAGGCCTGTGGCCACACCTAACTGCAAGGCAGGCTGGGAAATGGCCAGCTAAGCAGACGGGAGAAAGAGGAAACAGGATTTGGGCATTGCCACGCCTGTCTCTAACACAGGTGTGCCTCCTGATCTTCCTTCTTATCCCAGACTCACCGGCTCACTCACACATGCCCCCCACTCCCACCCCCACCCCACACACAGCGGTGTCCCCCTTCAGTGTTACTGTGGATCTGGGCTTTGTTCCTAACAAGTGAGGAAGTAAAGGAAGATGCCCGGATGTAAACAAGCAGTTATTTACTCACAGCTGACTAGCAAGGGGTCAGCCCCTGTCACTTGTCACTTGACTCACCAGCAGGAGAGGAGTGGGCGTGGTCATAGTGGAGGGAGGGAAGGCCCCAGGTGTGCCACAATGAAAGGTGTGGGCTGGGACGCTGGGGGGCGGGGAGCTACCTAGGAGGGGGGCATCCTTGGTGATGGTGAGGGTGCATGTTTAGCTTTCTCTGGTTGGTCCTAGCCTGAAAGTGGGGACGACACTTAGAGAAGCTTCAGTTATCAATCAAGCCCTGTCTGTTTTGGGCCAGGTGTTAAGGGGGCCATCATTCACCTGCCTGAAATGGTCACTAGGGGTAGCAACCTGACTTCCTACCTTTCCAACTCACAGCAGCCGGCTCCCTGGGCTGGTTACTGCAGGCTGGGCTGGGATCAGGGCTCTGTTCACATGAGGTTCGGCCGTTGTGCGTGCGCACGCACTCACCCCCGGCCGACCTGACCTCGTGGGACCTTCCTCCCCCCTCCGCCCTGGACATTGCAGCTGCGCTTCTGCAGGCGAATTCACTTTGATCCGAGCGTCTGCCGATCTCCCTGGGCCTGTGATCCACGCCTCCCCCACCCCGCCGCTCGGTGTTTAGGTTACCCCCAGGTTCCTTGCAGGGGCGGGAGTTGCCTTTCTGGTTGAGGGTTTTGGGGGAAGGTGTTTTTCTCAGTGGTGTAGCGATACAACCGGGGAGTATCCATGAAAAGGTATCAACAGATGGGACAAGCAAGTTTGAATTTCCTATCTGGTCCCTATCCCCTGAGACCCCCAAATGCCCCTTTTGTCATGCGCAGTGACATGATGTACGGGTTATCTATCGTTACATCACAAATCATCCCAAATTGCACCCATGAAATTCCTGACCTCACAGTTGCTGTCAGGGTGGTCAGCGAGGTGGGCTGCAGAAGAATTCACAAAGAAAAGAAAATGCCAGCAGTGAAGTTTCCATTTTGCTTTCCTGGGGAGGGAAAGGGCTGGGCGCTGAGAAGTGCACCAGCAGCACCAGCTATACCAGCACTGCGGGGTCAGGACCTCGAGTTTTGGTGCAGTGATGGGGTGCTGGTGGAGCAGGATGTTTCAGCTGGGCTTCGGGCTGTTGCCATGTCATCTTCGGGTGTGGGGTCCAGGTTTGGTAAGTTTCCAGAGCCTCTGAGCCTTCAGGGCGCTTCCAGTGATTTCCTAGTCCTGAGGATAAAGGTTCATGAAACAAGTCGGGTCGGTCAGTCATGCTTTCTGGGGTCCAGCCAGCTCTGGAAGAGAGGGCCTGAAAAGGGGCTTTTGTCCTGTTAGTTTCTTTGCACGAGGAATTCACACGCGAGCCTCAGCTGGGCGCCTCCGGCTCAGGGTCTCTCGTGAGGCTGCAGTCCAGCTGCGGGCCAGGCAGTGGCATGCTTAGCTCTTTTCACTCAAGGCTCCGCTGCAGGTGGCGGGGTTAATTAGTGGCCCCCAAAATTGTCAGGCCCTAGTCCCTGGAGCCTGTGGATGTTACCTTATGTGGAGAGTCAGCCTTATGGACATCTGGTCTTTGCAGAGCTGATTAAATTAAAAATCCTGAAATAGAGATAACCCTGGATTATCTAGATGGGCCCTGATAGGAATCACGTGTTCTCATAAGAAGGAGGCAGAGGGAGCCCTGAGGACAGAGAAGTAAGTCAACATATAGACAGACGGAGAAGGGGGTTTGAAGATGCTAAGCTGCTGGCTCGGAAGATCAAGAGATGCAGGAAAAGCAGCTCCAGAAGCTGGAAAAGGCAAGGAAAGGCACTCTGCAGAGAGTCCCCAGGGCACAGCAGCCTTGTGAACAGCAGTCTCTAGCACTGAAACTGGTCTTGAATGCCCGGCCTCCAGAACCGCAAGAGAATTAGTGTTGCCTTTTATAAGCCACAGAGTTTGTGGCCATGTGTTCCAGCAGCCACAGGAAACTGACACAGCCTCCAAGCACACTCGCCTGGCCAGTGACGCCCTCGGGCCCTCAGTGGCTGTTGGGTGGAGGCATCGGTTCTTACTATGGTGTCACAGGTTGGGACTCTGCCGTGTGTCTCAGCCCAGACGAAAGGTCTATAGAATTCTCAGGACGGCATTTTGTAAATAAAATGGATTTGATTTATTTTCTTCTTAAAGCTGCCCAAGTGATTGTGATAACAGGCAGGTGTGGGAATGATTCTTTAAAAAAAAAGGAGAAAATCAAGTTTTAAAAGTACACATGGGGAAATCACAGAAGCATGTTAAGTTTCAAGGACAGCAAGGCAAAGTGGGGTATATACGTCATTCTGGACTAAGAAGGAGGAATATAGGACTTCAAAGTGAAGTAAGGAAATTCACATGGAGATAAAAAAGTTAATTTTTGGTAATCAAATGTTGGGCCCTCTTGAAACAGCAGGACACAGAGAGGACTTTGATGGAAGGAGCCCTGTGAGGCTCACATTAAACTATGGTTCATATTACACTATAGTTATCTACGGGAATAGCTGTCTTCCTGGAGCAGGTCCTCTTATACAAATTCTTTTAGGCCAGTGAAAGGAAGAGTAAAGCTTTTCCTGAGTTTTTCATGTCTTAAAAATATTCAGCTTAAAATAATCAGTCACCCAAAAGGTGTGTTTTGGGTTGGCCAACTCCCCCCACCTCCCTGTGGTCCAGCTTGCATCCTCCTATTTCTCTCCTCCACTGTACCCATTTGCCTTTTTTATTTTATTTGTTTACTTTTGAATATTGCTTTCATTTTTGTTCAGGTACAATTGTCTCCATTTCCCCCCACACAACTCCACCCCATCCCAGCCACCCCCACCTCCCACCCTCAATCCTACCACCCTTGGCTTTGTCCATAGGTCCTTCATACATGTTCCCTGACAACCCTTCCCGCTTTTCCCCCTATTGGGGGGGGGGATGTCCCAGTGACATCTCCTCTGGTCACTGTCATTTCATTCTTAGTTTCAGTGTCTCTGGTTATATTTGCTTGTTTGTTTGTTTCGTTGATTAGGTTCCACTCAAAGGTGAGAACATATGGT